>PVJO010029704.1:0-16469 GCA_004026905.1 Hystrix cristata
AAAAAAGATAAACTAGAGACATTTGTAGGTAAATGGATGCACCTTGAGAACACACTCTCAAGTGAAATAAATCAGACACTCTTGAGTGCACATCGAATTGTTTCTCTGATATGAGAAACCACAAGTGTAAACAAGGACAAAGAGGTATAATAGATATTATGTACAAGAAAGATAATATTCAAAAGAGAGTACTAGATAGGGAGAAGGAGGAAAAGAAGGAAGTGAAAAAAAAAAGAAAGCAGAAAGGGAAAAAGTGGAAAATAGTAAATAAACCTGCTGCAAATAGGGAAGGGTGGGGGAACGGAAGGGAGGGGTAGGGAAGGGGGGAACCAAGATATATCATGTACAGGTACAAAATAACCATGATGAATTTGATCATTATGTATACAGTGTACCAATACATGTTCTTGGTAAGAAAAAAAAAAACACACAACAGAATAACTGAGGCTACAGTTTTTGCTAAACTACAAAAGGGCCCTATCATGAGAGACTAAAATTCACCACTCAAAAATAACATGCACAATTTAAAAAAATTTTGCCAGCTATTCCTTGGACAGAGTATTAATATCCAGAATACATAAAGGATTCAAAAGCATTAGACCACCCCCCCAAAAAAAAGAACCAATCGAAGTGGGCAAGTGAAATGAACAGACCCTTCTCAGAAGAAGTACGAATGGCAAATATGTACACGAAAAAATGTTTAACACATCTGGCCAGGAGAGAAATGAATATTAAAACAACATTGAGCGTCCATCTTACTTCAGAAAAAGTGGCCATCATCAAGAAAGAACAACATAGACCGGCGAGGCTGTGGGGGAAAGGATCCCTTCTACAGTGTTGGTGGGAATGTAAACTACTACAACCACTATGGAAATCAGTATGGAGATTCCTCAAAAAACTAACACTAGAAATTCTATTTGACCCAGATATTTGCCTTCTAGGTATCTTCCAGAAAGAGTTAAAAGCATTGTGTTACAGTAATATATGCATAACCATGTTTATAGCAACACAATTCATACTAGCTAAATTTTGGAAGTGGCCTATATGTTTATCAGCAGACAAATAGTTAAAGAAAACATGGCATTTATACACAATGGAGTACTCCACCACCAAGAAGGATAATCTCGAGTCATTTATAGGAAAGTTAATGCACCATGAGATCATAATATTAAGCGAAATAAATCAAAAATGGAAGCTTAAATACTGCATAGTATCTCTTACAGAGATATCCAAAAATATATATAAAGAGCAAACTAAAAGACAGACAATAGGAAATCGGGAGATAGATCATTTGCAAATGGGAAGGGGACCAAGAGATGGAGGAAAGGAAGAGGGCAAGGAGGTGAAGGGGGTGAAAAAAGAATTGAGATGTGCTATGTACATGTATACTAATTTCCCACAAGGAATGTGATCAGTATATACTACGAACGTGTACTAATAAAAATAACCACTGAAAAAAAATCAACTATATGATCCATAAAAACTATGAAGGATCATAGAAGGAACAATGAGATGCCTGCCTGCAGAAGTCAGACCTTCCTCATCTCTGTGATAGCTCAAAATACCAATTTGACAAAATAACATATTTCAGCTCTGTTTAACTTATTTCGAGAGGTCCCAAAAGAAGAAGTGAGGAAGACTTGGGAGCCGCAGGAAACCACCCCACTCTGTCTGAAGGGAAATGCCATATTTGCCTTACCCAGGAGGACCTGGAAAGGGGGTAGGGATGATGTGTAAAGGCAGAGGGTTTAGCTAGAACAGGGCCCCAGTGATCCCACAAGTATGCCTCTATTTGTCTGTATCTACATTTGACTTCCACTTTCCTTCCTGAATTCCCTCAACCTTCACTGGCCTTTAGTCATCAAGGGTGGTGCCGAAGTTCCAAATCTAGTGCCATCAGCAGATCATGAGAGGCTAGGTGAAACAGGAGTGTCCCTAACAGTGCCAAAGAATGTTAGTTTCTGCCTGCAGACGAAATGAGTAATCTCCAGGAACCTAATGACCGACTCTTAAATACCTCAGACAGTGAACACTTACAAATGCTATTCCCACCCACAAGTGTCTACATGGTATCTCCTGCCACAGACTCAATTCAAAGATTTCCTCTGTAGCTTTTAATTATATACCCTATTTTGAAGCAGCAAAATCCACTCAGCTAAATCCCCAACCTGTACCTTAAAAGGAGATTTTAAACTTAGATCTCAAGTCCTTGAACATTAATAACTCAGTTTCTCAAATACAGTCAAAACCTGGGTGTGGACTGAAGCGTGGCGTGTACAGAGAATGGGATAAAGACTTAGGATGATGTACCCAGACCAGACAGTCATTCACACCTCAGAAATTATGCCCATGACGAGCTCGCTGAGTACTGTAACATGATTTTTGCTAAATAACTTGCTTCAGGATATATTAACGCATGTCCCCTGGCTCCATAAAAACCTGTGAACCCTGGAGTGTGTATTTTTTTAAATGAACGTTCTTATTTTGGAATAATTTTAGATTTACAGAAAAGTTGCAGAGATAATACAGAACTTTCCCCCTTACCACTTACCTCAGTGCCAGCATATACATTATCGTGGTGCATTCGTTATAATTAACAAGCCACTTCTAAACTTAGATTTCACTAGTTTTCACACTGATATCCTTTCGTTTCCGAACATAATCTACATTTCAATTAATCATCATGTTTCTTCAGTCTCCTCTGGTCTATAACAGTTTCCCAGTCAATCTTTTGTTTTTCATAACCTTGACTGTACAGTTTTACAGTTTAGTAGTCACCGTTATGATTTGGATTTATTTTTATTTTTGCAGTACTGAGGAGTGAACCTAGGGCCTCCCACATGCTAGTCTAGTGCTCTGCCACTGAGCTACACACTTAGCCCCTTTCATTTTTATTTCGAGACATTGTCTCACTAAATTTCCCAGGCTGGCCTTGAACTTGTGACCTTCTTGCCTCAGTCTCTGGGGTAGCTGGGATTACAGGCTGTGCCACTACACCTAGCTCAGTTTGGATCTTAAATGTTTTCCAAAGGTCAGTGTGTTAATGGCTTAGTCCCCAGCCCATGGCCCTGCTGAGAGGGGATGTCCAGTGGGAAGAAGTTAGGTCACTGGAGGCATGTCCTTGAAGGATATATTAGGACCCTGGCCTTTTCTTGTCTTCTTTGCTTCCCAGCAAACATGAAACGAGCAGGCCTTCTCTGCACAGGTCTCGGGCCATGAGAGTCCGCTTTGCCATAAGCCCAAAGTGACAGGGCCAAGCGAACATGGACTAAAAAAATCTCTGCTAAACTCTGAGCCAAAATAAATCCTTTCTCCTTCTAAGTGATTTTCCCAGGTATTTTGGCACACAAATGGAAATCTCGTTAACAAAATTATACATTTTGTAGAATACCTTTTAATTTTGATTTCTCTGTAACTTTCTCATGAATAGAACTGGATTTATGGGTTTGGGGGGAATACCACAGAAGTCAAGTGCCTTCTAAGCATATCAAGTATTTGAATTATCGTTTCTAATGCTCAAACAGTCAAGGTAACGCGAGTCAGGGTTCTTCCTTTGCATAGTCTGTTCTTTGAAAGCAGACCTTTACATCCAAGCTATGTTCAAAAGAGCCAGAGAATTAAGCTTCACTTCCTGGAGGAGAGAGTATTTACATACAAAATTTGAATTCTTCTGTACTACTGATTTGTCTCTGTCCACTTATTTATTCATTTTTTCATTTGTCTGTATCAATTATGCACTTGTATGTATTCATGCTTAATATTATAATCCAATACTATGTTATTTATTTTGTCACTTCAAGTGTTCAGTTTGGCCACTGAAGGCTCCTTTCGGTTGGTGCCTGAGTCCCTCTGCCATGCTCATATTCCTTGCTGTTTTACAACTTCTTACTTTCTGGTAATACAATATGCCCCACCCTACAGCCATTAGCCCACAGAGTCTTGGTTACTTGTATAGTAGAATAGTGTGAAAAAAAATAGGTCTGGGTGCCAAGTGGAACTATGCAGGCTTGAAAAGCACCCAAACGATTACTATGCACTCTGAAATTTGAAGATAAGAATTCTGGAAGACAAGCAATTTTGTGAAGAAGTTTCTAAAAGAGTGGTTTTAAAGATTTGCTACTATTTTCTCCATGGTAGCTGAATATTAAAAGTTCCAAAATTCAGAAAGTCTTCATGGTCCCACACAGAGAAGAGAAAAATATGAGAGTGATTAAATAATAATTCCTAATAAAATGACTATAACACAGCACCTAAAACTAGAATAAAATATATTTATTGAAGGCTTTCTCTTTGCTAGGCACTATGCTAAGAGCAAGGCCTTAAAACTAATGCTGTGGGTATAATTTCTCCACTGTAAAAGATCAAAAGTTGAGGCCTATGAAGGTGAAATATTTATTACAAAGCAATACAGTCAGCAGGTGGCAGAGCTGAGACACCAAACCAGATCGATCTGATTCTGAAAGGAGAGGATTTGGGTATGGTATTGAGAAAACTACTTTTGTCTCCTACAAATTTAATGAAGTGTAAATGAGAAATAAATACTGTTTATATTTAAGATGTACAAAATGCTAATATGGGGCTTTGTGTGTATGTTAGTGGTGTCTACCAGATCATAAATGCCACAAAGCCAGGGGTGTCTTATGCATTGTTGTATGTCTTGTGCCTATTCTATAGTAAGTACTCATCAGGTAACACCTGAATAAATCTACCCTATGTTAAAATGAGAACCATTAAGCACAATAATACATTTTCTCCCATTGTATCATTATACTTCTATTCCAAATGAGATAAAGAATTACAAATAAACATTCTACTGAAAACAGACTTCCAAAAATTTACACAATCCACGTTTGGTATATGTGTTGCCAAAGTGAGCACTAGTCCAAGTTTGAAAATGAAGAAAATACATGTGAGTAAACCTGTTCTGAATGATAAAACTTAGTACACAAAAAAATAATTAATAAGAAGTCTAAGAGTAGAAAGCAAATCTCAAGTCTCAATCATTCTTCTCACTGCCAAGATTAAGATGAAACTGTGTTATCCAATACTAGATCATTCTTGGCAAATACTAATCTGAAACAGTTACTGTGAAGCAGAGGATGAGCATGCCAATTTTATTACATTTAGATCAAAAGTTGTCCAACACAGCTTACTGTAAACAGTATGGTTTAAAAGGCATAAGCAAAGTTGGATGATAGAATTTTAAGCCATAAAGAATGTAACAAGCATAATGCCAACATAATAAAAATCCATTTTCAAGTCCGTGTCTCTCAGCCAACTTGTGAGCAAGTTTTAAATCACTTCTTCCTACGCATTAAATGTATTTTGCAATATGCCAACCCATTAGTTCATTCCTTCATCAAATATTTACTTAGCCCCTATTATGTGCCAGCATTGCTAGGGACCATAGCTATGAACAAAACAGATAGAAATGCTGCTGTGATAAAGCCAACAATCCTGGGCAGACAGCAATTAACAAATACAACAAATGGATGTCAAATGGTGATAAGTGCTGGGAAGAAAAATAATTCATGGAAGGGACTCAAGTCTGCAATTTCAGACTTCCTCACCAAGGAAGTAAACTTGAACAAAGACCTGAGAGTGATCAGTGAGCTCAGACATTTTCATCTGGAAGAGAAGAAAAGAGCAAGTACCAAAGCCATAAAGGCAGGGCATGTGTTCTGTAAGTGTGCCAGGAGACACAAGAAAGCGATAACAAAGAGAATATGGGGCTGAGTGTCATGTGCTGAAAGTAACTGCAGCAGAGCACAGTGGTGCACACTTGCAATACCAGTTCTCAGGAGGCTGAGACAGGAGGATGGTGATGGCTACAAGTCGCAGGCCAGCCTGGGCTATACAGTGAGTTCAAGGCTAGCCTGAACTACATAGTCAGACTGTCTCAAAAAAGAAAGAAAGAAAGAAAGAAAGAAAGAAAGAAAGAAAGAAAGAAAGAAAGAAAGAAAGAAAGAAAGAAAGAAAGAAAGAAAGAAAGAGAGGGAATAGAAAAGTAGAAATGTGGGGTGGAGATGATTGTATGGTATCTCGTAGGTAATTCTGAGCACTTCGGCTTTTGCTAAAGAAGGAAACCATTGTGGAAAAGAGATTTTTTCTCTGTTTTTTTTCTTTTCTTTTGTGGTACTAGGAACTGAACCCAGGGCCTTCACACTGAGCTACACTTGCAGACCTTTCTCAATTTTTTTTTTTTTTTTAATTTTGAAACTGCGTCTCGCTAAGTCACTAAGTTGCCCTGGCGGGGTTCAAACATGTGATCCTCCTCCCTCAGGCCCCCGGAGTACTGGAATTACACGTGTGTGCCACCACACCTAACTGAGAAGAGATTTTAAAGTATCACTATAGCTTGTTGTTTTGAGAATGAATTATGGGAAGAGAAACCAAGAAGTATGGATGAGAGGGTAGTGGTGACTTGGATGTAAGGTAGTACCAAGAAGAAAGGCTGAAATGAGACTACATAGAACCAACTACTTGCAGATGGAATGTAGGATATGAAAGAGGGAAGAATCATGAATGGTAACGAGCTTTGGAAGTCAGCAACCATGTAGAGGAACAAAGTTACTACATACTGAGATCAGAAAGGCTATTTGAGAAGAACAGGCTTTTTAAGAAGGCTGCAAACTGAAAAAAGTCCCCAAAAACATACCAATAAAATTATTTCTTTTCTGGAACTAATAAGTTAATACAATATGCAAAAATAAGTATGCAAGAATAGCTCGCAAAGCACTGAAGAAAGATCATATATGGGAGAAATAGTTCTAATTCACACTAAAACATACTACACATCCACCATAATTAAAACAGGGGGGTTCTAGCATTTGAGCAGAAAGATGGCCCAGTTCATTAAAGTAGAATGTCTGGGAACAGACTGAGCACATGTGGAATTTAGGTACGTGGTAAAGGATAACTAAAATCATTAGGGGGAAGAAGAGCTTTCTATTAGATGATGTTTGGACAAATGGATAGCAGTGTGGAAAAATCAGATCTATAACTTACAATATACACAACAATAAACTCCACATGCATCTGCAAAGCTGATGAAGCCAATAGCTTATCAATTTATAAACTGATTTTGCTTTTGTTGTGCACACTGGAGTCAGCAATCATGTTTCTTTCAGCATCGTTCCTTCAGCCCCTTTGTCTTACCCGTGTGGTCTTCTCTACCTAATAATAGATTGAAACCCCTTCCTTTTAAATTCTTCTTTATCTATTACTGTTGAGGCAAACTGTTGGGGCACATACTGGACATCGCTTGTTTAGAATCTAGTGTTACTTCATGGTGCCCAGGACTGGATCTTTATACAGTGGATTCTTCTGGTAATGTAATTTCCAAGTGCGGAGCAAATCTATAGAATTTCAGTGCCCGCTTTGTCTTTTACCATCCCTGCTCTCCTTGAACAGCATACAACCTAGAGTAAAGAGGGGTGAGGAGGAGTATCTACATAGAGTAGGTGGGGAGGACCACATGTGTTCTTTTCTTTTGTATAAGAAATAAACCTATAAAAACACTGTCCATTTCCATTAGCTTCCTTCATCTCCTGTCTCTCACTGGGCACAGTACATTTATGACATTACTAACTTTCCAGATCAGAGCCTCATGTGAACTAAATGTTTGTCCCCTGCCAAGATGATACATCCTAGCTCAGCAGAATACTATGGAAACGGGGCTCTCAAAGACATTATCAGCTGTCAGAGACATCAACCAGCTCTACCACACAGAGATATTAGTTAGATGCCACTTTCAAAATTCTTCACAAAAGTAATTTTTAATTGGTAGCAATGCACACACTTTGAGAATACAGATTTCAAATGTATAATAAGAAGGCAGGCAAATATGTGAGGATTTTTAAAATTGCCAATATACTTACAGTTTTTTCATTATTTTCAAAAGCTTCTCTAGCTTCTTCAAATGTGCAGACTTCTTCTTTGCACTCACGTTCAATATTGCCCTGTCTGATTTCTTCGAAAAGCCCATTAGCTCTTGGGTAGCGTTTTAATACTGAATTGGCCTTTTCTCCTGTTAGGAAAACTAAAAAGAGATACAATAATAAGCATAAAAATGTAATAAAAAACTCATACGGAAGGTTAATATACAAGATGAAAATTGCCAGATGCTCATTAGAAAACACAGGCAACATCCTAAACCTCTTTCTGTGAGTCAGAAGCAAAGTAACACTTAGCTCCAAACGACTGGATCTGCCGCCTCTCCCACCATATGAAAATGTCCTTTCAGTTGCTGTTGTCCTGGGCAGGGACATTGACATAATTTACCATGTTATATTCAGACTTTAGCACATTCCTGCCAACTGTGAGTGTTTAAATATAGTAATAATGATAGCACTACTTATATTCATTACTGTAAGTGGATATCCCAAGGCATTCTGCCATTGGACAGCAGCAACCAAATCAAAACCCAGTCTCTCAACTGTGAGTCTTTGTCCCTTTAGCTAAAAATAAATAAAACTCCAATTGACCCAATAATATAAACCCAGAGAACTCTGACTTGTAAAAATTGTGACAAAATAATATCAAGCAGTTAAGATAAATTTGGCCATAATTTATCCCAATGAAATACTAACAGCAGTTTTGTTCTATACACAGTCACACCGAATATGTGTGGTGACACTTTAATATACCCCTTTAAAGAAAATTATTTTATATTATTTATAGAGGCATATCATATAAATATTCAAGATGCATTTATGAAACTCCAAAGAGAAAATTAGGGAATAGATACATGTACTGATAGGGGATTCTTTTTATTTTTATATACAAATACATTTTAAGTTCTACTGCAGTTATGTTTTTATAGCAGTGTCTTGCTTGTTTGGAGACATAAATATAAAGCCACCAGAATTTAATCTCTGCTAATCTAAAAATATTTCCTAATGTTATAGATTTCTAACATGGGAGAGGGCACAACATAGATTTTTTAAGATGGTAAAATAGCCTCCATTTTTCAAAGAATATTCTGCAGTAAATGGAAAGTAATTAAGTATTTAAAAATAACAATGACAAGTCTCTGGAGCCTGTGCGGATCTTGGGATCCATAAGCAGGTGCCTTGCTCTGCTCTGGAGGCCTCTGTTTCTCTGTGACCTGTGAGGGCTGGCAGGTCCCTTGGGAGAAGGCTGGGCAGCCCAGAAGCCAGGCAATGACCTTGTAGCTGAAAGTTTGCACTTGGGAGTGCATGGCTCATACAGAAGAAACACTTCCAAAAGCACACACCTCCAAATACTGTGTTCTATTTTCTCTAGCTATTGCATATAGATCTTTGCACAGTAGAATCTAAGAACCAGGCACACTTATTCTTGCATAACTCTCTCCACTCAGCTTCCCTTCTGCCTATAATTGCAAAATTCTCTACATGTCTCCAAGAGTAAGAAAATGAATACGTCTGTGATTTGGACAGAGTCGGCCTGGGGAGCCATTTTGGAAGCTCATCTACCCTTTGCCTTGGTAGAACAAGCAGGAGACGGACAGGGGCAGATTTGGAGCCCAGAAGCCATCCCGAGTAAGTTCCTCTGCCTACTCTCAAAAAACCTCCACATTTTCTACAATCCCAAAACATAACCGCCACCCGGCTACAGGGAGGAAACAGACACACGCCCTAATAGTTTCGGCCCAGGAGAAAAGTAACCGTGACACAGTAAAACTAAAATCACACAGATCAGGAGAAACGCCCTAGTCCTGGGCTCACAGGAGATACAGTCCTGGGCTGCGAGGATAGAGGTGGTGGAGGTGAGCTGAATGGGCCGTGTAGAACAGTGGTGTTTTCAATACAGCAGCAGGGAGTGAGTTCAGCTACGTGGGATTGTGCAGTGGGCGGGGATCTGAGTGTTGGGGTACCCGCCACCCCTCACACAAACACGGACTCTACACTCCTTTCTGATCCCGTCACAGGCACGCAGGGCTAATATAACAGCATTTAGCCGCTGGCCGGCCAGGCCTCCAAAGCTGTCTGGAGCATGGAACTACCCACAGAATATGGAAGTGACAGATGCAGTAGACAGCCTCGATTTTCTGATCACCTCGTTCCCAGGTATGGGAGAAATTAAAGCAGCAGGTGTGAGCCAGTCCTGCCACACTTAGGAACCTTTGTGTGTGTGTGTGTGTGTGTGTGTGTGTGTGTGTTTAATTTTGTCTGGGCCTGGGGGCATGTGTGTATGTACAAGTGTTTACGAGTGCTAGTTACTGCTTGTCCTTCTATAGTAGCTTAGTGTTTTATCAAGTTACATCACCATCTCCCACATTAAGAGTTGTTCTTCATGGGCTTTGCTAAATTTGTAGTTTTGCTGCTTCACTAATTGGATTCATTCTTCATATATCTTCTTTCACTTTCCATTTATATTCCTTCCTTTTCTCTTTGTTTCTTTCTCTCTTTCTTCTTCCAACTCTTACCCTTTCAAATATCCTTTCCTCCCCTTCTTTTTGTGTATATACATTATCATTAAAACCTATTTTTTTATTTTTCTCTTTTTAGTGTGTGTAAGAGTATATGTGTGTATGTAACTGTGTACTGGATTATAATCATTATTTTTTATTCTATAGTGTCTGACCTTGTTTTATAAGTTATGCTGTCCCCCACCAAGAATTTTTCCCTTGGGGTTTCTGTGCTTCTGCTAGTTTATTAATTAACCTCCCTATATCTTCTCTCGTTTTCAACTTATATTCCCTTCCTACTCTTCTTTTTTTCCCTCCCTTCACATAACCTCTCAAAACTCTCCTACCTCCCCCCTTCTTTCCTGGTATCTAAATACTATTGTAAAGAATAGCTTATTTAGTTAGCTGACGAGTAAGGCATGTAGCTAGGGAAAAGGCCTGGGATAGAGTTGGGTGACCAGCCATCTTGATAAGAATTAAAATAAAAATAGACAGCAAACTAAGACTTTGGACCAAAGATAAACTTTCTGAGGCAACATGGAATGCAGCCCACTCCATGTTGCAGCCACTCCCTACTAAGATCCTGAATTCTGAGGAATTTAAAATGCAAAATAACCAGTTTTTTTCTCCGAAGTCCCAGTTTCCTTTAAACCCTACACACTAACAAACTGGGTTAAAGAGCCCATGTTCCAATTGGTCATTTTCAAACCACCGAGCCACCTGTGACGGATCACCACCAAGCAATTGAGTGATTCCTGTGCTCTGCTCATCTATAAGTAGCTTGGGATCCGGGGCCCATGTGGCCAACCCACCCAACATCCCTCCTAAAAATGCATGAGCTAATCTTATTTCCTACAAAACTCTCCTAACCTCCTCTTTTGGCTCACAACTTTATTCCTCAACATTGTGAGAGCAGGAACTCAGTAATATACAGTAAGTAACATTATAACTGAAGCCTGTCTTTTTATTTCTGTTTCTTTTTTCTTAATATTTACTTTACTTTTTTGCCAACGCTAACCCATATTATTACTGTTCTTTTACCTTCCAGTGCTAGTGAAATAGGAGAAAACATTTAAAGCAAGTTTTAAATTACATGTTGACATATGGCTGGTTTTATGGATTTTGGTATTACTGGTAGGTCTCTCCTTGCAGTGCAGTGCTGCAGAGTTAACATACTACTTTGAATAGGCTGGAAGGTACTTTCATGCTGAGTCATACCCAAAGCCAAAGGCATATCACAGGAAGAAAGCCACTTACTGAAAAGATCTTCACACAACAGTGGTAGAGATTTCCATCCCTAACTGTGCCCTTCAATACAAAAATTCAATAATCATGAACATACAAGGCAAGAAAAGGCTCTAAAAAATCCTTAAGTGCCCACAAGCTGATCCAACAGAAACTGAAGTGGATGAAATTCTAGATAGGAATTTTTAAAAAATGGATAGTTAAAATGATCAGTGAGATCAAAGAAGAGACAAATAAGCAGATGAATGAATCAATTACTAAAATAATTAATCACCTCAAAGAAGAAACATAAGCAGCTGGATGAATTAAGGAATACAATACAGGATGTAAAAGTCCACTTCAGTAAAGAGACAGAGGTTCTGAAAAAGAACCAAGCAGAAATCCTGGAAGCGATAACTTCAATAAGTCGAATACAAAATTCAATTGAAAGTCTCATAAGTAATGCTTCCAAATTTATTCTATGAAGCCAGCACTACCTGGATACCAAAACCAGGTAAAAACTCAACCAAAAAAGAAAACTACAAACAAATATCCTTGATGCTAAAACTTCTCAATAAGATCCTGGAACACAGAATTCAACAACCCCATGACCAAGCTGGTTCCATCTTGGGGATGCAAGGATGGTTTGACATGCATAAATCAATAGATGTAACACACCATGTAAATATAATCAGGGGTAAATATCACATGATCTCAAAAGATGCAAAAAAGGCCTTTGACAAAATCCAGCATGCTCTCATGATAAAAACTCTGATGAAAATAGGTACAGAAGGATCTTACCACAAACTGATAAAAGCCACATATGACAAACCCACAGCCAACATCTTATTAAATGGGGGAAAATCTGAAAGCATTTCCTCTAAAATCAGGAACATGACAAGGATATCCACTCATGACTCCTATTCAATATAACACTTGAAACTTTGGCCAGAGCAGTCATGCAAGAGAAAGAAATAAAAGAGATATGAATGGGAAAGGAAGAAGACACATCGCTATTTACAAATAATATGGTTCTTTACATAGAAGACCCAAAAAATTCCACCAGAAAACTTTTATATCTGATTAACAAATTTATGAAAGTGGCAGGCCACAAAACCAACACATAAATATCAGTAGCATTCCTGATATTTATAATGAGTCAATAATGAGTCAATAATGAGTCAACCAAGAAAGAAATCAAGAAAGCAATTCCATTCACAAAAACTTCAAAAAATGTAAAAACTGAAGAATCAACATAACCAAACAGGTGAAAGAAAATTATAAATACTGAAGATAGAAATTGAGGAAGACATAAGCAAATGGAAAGAATTCCCAAACCACTTCCTAGCCATTGGTTTTATCTATAATATCTGTTAAAATGATATACAATTCTCCTCCATGTAATGCATAAAGACAGTAACTAGTTTTTCCTGGGGCTTCTCTTTTCCAAGATAAACAGGTCTTGTTCCTTCATCTGTTTGTCGCATACAGTGGATATAATTCTCTGCACCAACTTTCTCTCGTAAAACATAACATCCTATGCTGAGTGCAATACTCTCCGTGGTCTGATGTGGTAAGTTGATCAGAATGCTCAGCTTCCTTGTTTTTAAAGCCAGTACATATGTTAATGCAGTCTAAAATATCCCTGGATTTTAGGTACGTTTTCCTGAGGATAAACCAAATGATAAACAACAATGTGTTTTGAAATTTTAAGGGGAAGAAACCCAAAATACTATTAAGAGAAAATTATTACATACTAACTAAATAGAATAGGAAAGCAGTTAATTTCTATAATCAGACAGCAGGCTAATTTGTAAGGATAAGCAACTGGAAGGCAATGCAGCAGGAACATCTTTTAATCCCAACCTAATCAAATTACAAAGAGCATTCCATAAACATCTATGTATTTCTTGTACCAGGAGGCAAGGTAATATAATACGGGGAACTCTAGATGGACTAAGTTGGCAAGTAGATTTTACCTCACTTGCCAAATCTAGTCAATTAGAAGATGCTCCTTGGAGTAAAAAAATCTGACCTATAGAAAATGTATTATTATAGATTAGTTATGTCTGCCATATATTAGGCAACAGGAAGTAGTGACAGAACATTTGCCAGTGTTTTTCAAAGTAAATTGGAAATCTAATGGACCCTGCATGATAATACCAGAACTAAATCTTTTTTCAATGTGGAAACAAAATAAGAGAGAATATGGCAGCTTTGGCTTACAGGATGAGGTCAAATCATCTCTTTTCAAAACCCTGGGCAATTTTTATGTTGCAAGGGCTCTAGGGTCTTGGGTGTACCTCAGTGGTAGTGATAGTGTTTGGCATACATGAAGGGTTGGGTCCAATTCTCAGAACTAAAAAATAATCAACTTAAGCAGGGATGTCTGAAACTTAAGCTGATCACTTCCTTACGCCTCCTTTTCCTTGAGTTGTGTGAGTCAACATAGCTGTCAGGAATCATGTGCATGTCTTGGTCACAGTTTACATGATATGACAAGTATCTAAAATGTAAATGTGCTTTGAGAACAAAACACAGATGTTATTTAAAACATGTAGTTTTCCCATAAAAAGAAATGAAGAAAAAACTAAACCCTTTTCCTTCATATTCAATTAAAAAGTATTCTTACTGAAGAAAATATTTTAGATCTAAGACTGATGCACACATCAACATATGTGCAGTCAAGAAATGGAACCACTTTTCATTACTTCAAAATAAATTTGCATGTCATATTATCAAAAGAATAAAATAAAAATAAGTGAAATAAGAAGGCTTCTCTAGTAACTCTCTAAATTACTGATTTAAACCAAAATATTTAATTGTGCAATGAATATATTCTATTTAATATGCTGTGGGTTACTAGAACTGACATTTTAATGCAAACAAACTTGGGTTAAATGTAACCATTTCTATAAATTTGCTGGAAAATGGAAGATAAGCCCTTAAAATTAATAATCTGCTTGAAAAAAAATCTCTACTCCGATTATTCAATTTTAATAGATTGGCTGAGAAGCAAGCACTCTACTCCAATCATCTAATTGGTTCTCTCATCTTGAATCTGATACCCTTGAAGAAGCTACAACTTGTTTGCTTATTTATTTAAGTGAACAATTCTTTTTCTCAGGCATATTTACTGAACACAGACAATGAGAATGTGACAAGTCACTAAGATGAGCAGCAGATGACCCCTACCCTTAAGATTCTTCATTGCAGGAGGTAACAAAGATAAAAGAGGTAACACAAAGAGCTCTGCTTTAAGACTGAATATGATGGATGTTCTTCAAGGTTAGAAGGTAGGCTCATTTCTGTGGAATGCATAAGACTCATGTCTCGAGGTAGAGAAGGTCTCCTGAAGTACATTTGAGCTGATTTTTTAAGTAGTGGCAGGATTGGGGGATGCAAAAATCATTAGAAGAGACATTCTAGGAAAACAAAACCAGCGAGCAAGTGCTTGTAATTGAGCAAGGCAAGAGTCATAAATGAGCCACAGTGAGCTAGTCAGTAAGGCCAGAGTAGAAGATTCAAAATATCAGGGAAATGAAGCTGGAAACTGGCCAATTGTCAGGTCATGCTAAAATGTTTGCACTATTTGGTAGCCATCTGAGGCTTTAGATCAATACTTTGGGGAAAATAACCAAGAAAATTGTGTATATATACACACAACAGATTTGGGAGTAGGACAAGAGAAAATGGAGAGAAAAAAAAAAAAAAACAGGAAAAAGGCACTTAAAATACACCAAGTTAAGAAATAATGAGATCACACATTAGAGTCGTGGCAATATGAACAAAAAGGAAGGGCATAAAAATACACGAATATTGCGTGTTTTCTTTGGCCACTTTGCCTACCACACATCTTAATTCTTAATCAGACTAAATCTCACCATTCAACAAATTGGCTCTCTCATGCTTCCATAATTTTGTACCTGATATTTCCTTTGTTAGTGAACTCTTATTCCAATGTAACATCTTCTGAAACTTTCCTCACACTTGATTCTTTACTTCGTTAGACAGACCTGCTATGGACTAAATGTTTATGTATAATTTGATTATAACAATTAACAAAATTATAAAGTAATTTTTGGTGTGACTTACTCGTTCCCAAACTAGGGTATAAACTTCTTGAGGCCAGAGCCCGTGTATTAATATTTTTCTCCAGTCTTTGCCTTTCATTACACTTAGTAAACAACTTGGTACAGAATAGGATTCAGTAAGTGTGCAATAAATAAATGGCAGAAGAGGAGAGACTTAGAGATGGAATGAAAAGCTTTCCAGGCCACAGACCATATCTCTCATTATGAAAAACTACTGCAAATATAATATATGGCTGTGAAATGTGTTTGTACATTGTATAAAATATATTTGCAACAAAGTTTCTAGGAGATAGCATTTTATTTTTAGCAAAAGGAACTACATTTTGAAATTTATTGGATACTTCCATTTGTACTCCCCTCAGAGCATGTTTTTCCGTTTTTGTTGTTCTGTAGGATTAGTCCGCTTTCCTTCAGTGCTTATGTAAATGTAGACTAGCCGGACACCAAATGGTTTGGGAAGAGGGCATAGCTAAATGCTTCTTTTTTATTATTATTATTTTTATTTTAAACCAAGAACATGTATTGATACATTCTACATACAATGGTCACATTCATTACATTTATTCTGTACCTATACATGATGCATCTTGGTTCCCCCCCTCTCCCCCACCCCTCCCCTCTGCTCCCTCCCTCCCTATTTACAGCAGGTTCATTCATCATTTTCCATATTTTCCCATTCCCCTCTCTTTCCCCTGTTGTCTTTCTGCTTTCCCCCTTCTTTCTTTCTAGTACTCCTCTCCTCTGCACACCATCCTCCT
>PVJO010029705.1:0-16472 GCA_004026905.1 Hystrix cristata
ACCAGGTTTCAGAATGGCAGCAGCCTAGAGAACTTGTTCAGATTACTCAATGATCCAGCCACTTGACCCCTACAGCCATGAGAAAAAGAAGCCTGGGTACTGCTCTAGCTGGCAGCAGACCTTGGTGTCATGCTGGTTTTAGGAGCATATAGAATGCAAGCATTTGGGCATCAGGAAGGCTTCCACCCAGATTTCAGAAGAAGGCCTGGGAGGCTAGGGAGTGTGCCCATGAGAGGGCAGTGTGTGAAGCTGGAAGTGTGAAGTCAGAGGTGCAGTGGAGATGCCAGATGTTTGAAGACAGGAATATGGATCATCTGAGGAAAACTGCAAGAGGGGAACAGAGCTGGCCCAAGAGAGAAGCCATAGTAGCTACAACTACTGACAGTGCTGTAGGGCCAGAGCTATCCAAGCCCTTTGGAATTCACATCTTGCCACAAATTGCCTCAGATGCTGCACATGGAACTACAGGATTTAATGTTTGCCCTGCTGGATTTTGGTCTTGCTTTGTTCGCATTCTTTTCTATACCCCTCTTTGTACCTTTTGGAATGGAAATATCTACCTTGCACCATTGTATATTGGAAGCTTTTAACTTTCTTTTCATTTGTACAGGGGTTCTCAGCTAAGACTTTACCTTAAATCTCAGAGGAGACTTTGAATTTGGACTTTTCAGCAATGCTGAAGCTGTTAGGACTTTGGCAACTCTTAAAGATGGATTAAATGTCTTTTACACAAAGAGATATACATGAATTTTGTGGTGCCAGGGATGGAAAATTATGGCTTGTATCTAGATGTTCCCAAAAGCCTTATGCAGTTATAGATGGAGGCAGATAGATTGAGGGTGTGTGATACTGGGATCAAGGATGTGATGCTGATATTGATTCACAGTGTGATGCTGGTATTAAAAGTGTGAACCTGGGTAAAATATAAGAGACAGAAAGAGGGTGTTTTGCCATTGCTTGCCCTTTGCTGTTTGCTGCCTTCTGCCTGCCTGCTTTGCGATGCTCCTCTGCCGTGTCACTCTATCTTGGAACAAGCTACCTATGAACTAAAACCTCTACGAAGTGTGAGCTGCAATAAACCTTTCCTCCTTTAAATTTGCATGCTGGGTATTTCATCTTAGCAATGAGAAAATTAACTGAGACGATTAGTGTTGTTGATAAATTGTAATAAGCTTGATTGCTGTTTGTATATCTTCTATTGAGAAATATCTACTGAGATAATTTTTCAACTTGAAAGCAGATTGTCTATTTACTGTTGACTTATCTAAATAATCCCTTTTCAGATTAATATTGTGCAAATATTTTCTCCCTACATAGAGTGTATCTTCACTCCTAATCATTTTCTTTGATGTCCTGATCTCCTTTTTACTTTATTTTTTAATTTTTGACAAAGAACATGTATTGGTACATTGTATACATAATGATCACATTCATCATGATTGTTTTGTACCTTTACATGATTCATCTTGGTTTCCCCCTGTTCCCCACTTCTCCTTTCCATTCCCCTTCCCTTCCCTATTTACAACAGGTTTATTTACATTCCTCCATTTTCCCCTTTTTTCTTTCTTGTCTTTTTCTCTTCCTTCATTTCCCCCTCCTCCCTTTCTAGTTCTCCTCATTTTTGATTATTATCTTTCTTTTACATAATATCTGTTATGCCTCTTTTATTTACACTTATCAGAGAAACAATTCAATATGTACTCATGAATGACTGATTTATTTCACTTAAGAGTGGGTTCTAAGGGTGCATCCACTTACCTACAAATGTCTCTAGTTTATCCTTTTTTAAAATTTATTTTATTTTAATGGTACATTTTAGATGTACATAGTGATAACATTCATCATAAGGGATTCATACCTGTACATGATATATCTTCTTGCTTCTTTTTTTCTCATTCCCCTCCCCTCCCTTCACCCCCTCCTCCCTCCTTATTTACAAAAGCTTTGTTTCCATTTTTTCCTTCCATTTCTTATTTCTCTTGTCCCTCTGATCCTTTCCCCTCCCCCTTCCCTGTTCTCATTCCAATTTGGACATTTTCTTCCCTTTCCCAATATAATACATTTTAGCCTTTATTTGCATTTTCAGTTTCTCACACCAGGGAAACAATGAGGTATTTAAACATGTGTGTCTGATTTATTTCACTTAAGAGTATGGTCTCAAGATGCATCCATTTACCTAGATATATCTCAAGCTTATTCTTTATGGCAGAGTACTACTCCATTGTATAAAAAACCCCAACATTTTCTTTATCATTCAGCTGTTGATGGGCATTTGGGCCGTTTCCAAGATTTAGCTATTACAAACTGTGCCACTATATCCCTGCAGTATGATCCTTTTAATTCTTTTGGGAAGATACTGAGAAGGGGAATAGCTGGGTCAAATGAAATCTCTAGTCCTAGTTCCCTGAGGAATCTCCACAGTGATTTCCATAGCAGTTGCACCAGTCTACATTCCCACCAACAGTGGAGAAGGGTTCCTTTTTCTCCACAGCCCCTCCAGCATTTGATATTGGCCGATTTGTTGATAATAGCCATTCTTTCTGGAGCAAGGTGGCATCTCAGGGTTGTTTTAATTTGCATCTATTGAATGACCGATGATGTTCAACATTTTTTCATATGTCTATTTGCTGTTTCTACTTCTTCATCTGAGAAGTGTCTATACATTTCAATTGTCCACTTTTGGATTGGGTCCTTAAATTTGGGGGGTCTGATTTTTTTGTGAGTTCTTTATATATTCGAGATGTTAGTCCTTTGTCAGAGGAATAGCTGGCAAAAATTTTTTCCCACTCTATGGGTTGTTTCTTCACTCTATTGGTAGTTTCTTTTGCTGTGCAAAATCTTGTTAATAAGATCAGATCCCAGTTGATGATTCTTTGTGATATTTCCTGGGCAACTGGGGATTTGTTCATAAAGTCCTTGCCTACATCTATGTCTTGAAGACTTCTACCTATTCTATCTTCCAACAGATTTAGTGTTTCTGTTTTAATATTTAGATCTATGATCCACTTTGATTTTAGCCTAGTGCATGGGGAAAGATTCGGGCCTAGTTTTAACCTTTGGCATGTGGAGAGCCAGTTTTTCCAGCACCATTTATTAAAGAGGCTCTCTCTCTTACAGTGAGGTCGTTTGGCCCCTTTGTCAAAGATAAGGTGACTGAGAGTGTTTGGACCTGTTTCTTCATCTTCTAATCTGTTCCATTGGTCCTGAGGTCTGTTTTTGTGCCAGTACCATGCTGTTTTTATTACAGTAGCTTTGTAATGTAGTTTTAGGTCAGGAATCATGATGGCCCCTGCTTTGCTTTTGTTGTCTAGAACAGCTTTTGCTATTCTAGGTTTCTTTTGGTTCCAAATGAATTTTAGGATTGTCTTCTCTAATTCTGTGAGGTATGCTATGGGTAATTTAATTGGGATTGCATTAAATCTGTATAGCAGTTTTGGGAGTATGGCCATTTTCACTATATTGGTTCTTCCTTCCCAGGAGCAAGGGATATCCTTCTATTTTCTGATATCTTCTTCAATCTCCTTTTTCAAAGTACTGTAGTTTTCGATGAATAGATCTTTTACATCCTTTGTTAGAGTGATTCCTAAGTACTTCATTTTTGTGGAGGCTATTGTGAAAGGTGTTGTTTCCCTAATTTCTCTTTTTGTGAGACTGTTGTTTGTTTACAGGAATGCTACTGCCTTCTGAGTGTTGACTTTGTGTCCAGCTATGGTGCTGAATTTGGTTATTAAATCTAGAAGTCTTTTGGTGGAGTTTTGGGGTTTTCTATATACAGTATCATGTCATCTTCAAATAATGATAGTTTACTTCTTCTTTTTCTATCCTTATTCCTTTTATTTCTTTCACTTGTCTAATTGCTCTGGCTGTTTCCAGAACTATATTGAATAAGAGTGGTGAGAGCAAACATCCTTGTCTTCTGCCGGATTTCAGAGTGAAAGGTTTTAGTTTTTGACCATTTAGTATGATGTTGGCTATTGGTTTGTCACAGATGGCTTTTTATCAGGTTGAGATAAAGACCATTTATTCCAATTTTCTGCAAGGCTTTTATCATGAATGGGTGTTGAATCTTGTCAAGTGACTTTTGTGCAACTATTGAGATGATCATATGGTTTTTGTCCTTGGCTCTGTTAATATGGTGTATCACATTTATTGATTTGTGTATGTTGAACCATCTCTGCAGCCCTGGAATGAATCCTACTTGGTCACAGTGTATAATCTTCTTGATAACTTGCTGCCTTCTGTTTGGCAGTATCTTATTGAGGATTTTTGCATCTATGTTCATTAATGAGATTGGCCTGTAGTTCTCTTTTTTCGTTGGCTCCTTCTCTGGCTTTGGTATCAGGGTAATCCTTGCTTCCAAGAATGAATTTGGGAGTATTGCTTCTCTTTCAATTTCATTAAAGAGTTTGAGAATTAGCAGCATTAAATCATCACTAAATTTCTTGTAGAATTCCACAGTGAATCTGTCAGGACCTGGGCTTTTCTTTGTTGGTAGGTTTTTAATTACTTCTTCAATTTCAGTGGCTGATATTGGGTTATTTAGAGTTTTTAATATCTTCTTGATCCAGTTTTGGTATTTCATATATATCTAGGAATTTGTCTATTTCTTCTGTATTTTCGATCTTATTAGAATACAGATTCTCAAAGTGGGTATTGATGATTTTCTTGATTTCTGCAGGATCTGTTGTGATTTCACCTTTTTCATTCCGAAGTGTATGAATTTGAGTCTTTTCTTTCCTTTTTTTTTTTGTAAGGTTGGCTAAGGGTTTGTCAATTTTATTTTTTTTTTCAAAGAACCAACTCTTCAATTCATTGATTCTTTGTATTGTTTTCTTAGCTTCAATTGTGTTAATTTCAGCTCTGATCTTTATAATCTTCTCCCTCTTCCAAGCTTTGGGTTTGAGTTGTTCTTGTTTTTCTAGAAGCTTGAGGTTCAATCTTAGGTTCTTCATTTGAGCTCACTGTGTTTTTCTGATATGGGCATTCAATGCTATAAATTTCCCTCATAGAACTGATTTCATTATGTCCCATAAATTTTGGTAGCCCTTATTGGCATTATCATTCAATTGTAGAAACTGTCTAATTTCTTCTTTAATTTCATCTGTGACCCACTGATTGTTCAGGAGGGTGCTATTTCATTTCCATGTGTTTATGTAATTTTTGTGGTTCCTTTTGCTGTTTATTTCCAGTTTCAATGCACTATGGTCCGATAGTATGCATGGGATACTTTCGATTCCTTTGCCTTTACTTAAGCATGTTCTACGAGCTAGTATATGGTCTATTTTGGAGAAAGTCCCATGTGCATCTGAGAAGAATGTGTATTCTGATGTTGTGGGGTGGAATACTCTGTATACATCTACTAGGTCAATTTGTTCATAAGTTTGGTTTAGTTCTGATATTTCCCTGTTGACTTTTTGTCTAGTTGATCTGTCTATTTGTGACAGTGGGGTATTGAATCGCCCATTACAATCATATTGGTGCTTTTTTGGTTTTTCAGGTCCATCAATATTTGTTGTATATAGTTAGGTGTGCTGGCATTTGGTGCATATATATATTTATGACTGTAATCTCTTCTTCTTGGGTTGTTCCCTTTACAAGGACGTAGTGCTTTTCTTTGTCTTTCTTAATGAGTCTTGGCTTGAAATCCACTCTGTCTGCAATAGAATGGCTAACCCTGCTTTTTTCTCGGTTCCTGTCACATGAAGTACTGTTTTTTGTCATTTGAATTTGAGTCTATGAATTTCTTTTTGAATTAATGTTTCTTGTATGCAGTATATTGCTGGGTCTTGCTTCTTGACACATTCTACCAGTCTGGTTCTTTTGATTGGCGAGTTGAGACCATTTACATTGATGGTTATAACTGACATATGCTGAATTATTCTTGTCATATTATTTACCTGTTGTTGGCTTCCTATTTTTCCTTTCTGTTTAGTTACTTGCCTTGCCTGAAGGATTCATTTGGTTGAGATTCCTGGAGTTGTAGTCCTCATTTCCTCTTTCCAGCATGTCCTTCAGAATAATTTGGAGTGCTGGTTTGGTGGTCATGAATCTCTTCAGGTGTTCTTTGTCATGGAATTATCTTACTTCTCCATCAATTTTGAAAGACAGTTTTTTTGGGGTACATCAATCTGGACTGAAAGTTGTTGTCTTTTAGGGCTTGAAATACTTCACTCCAAGTGCTCCTTGACTTGAGGGTTGGTGTTCAGAAGTCTGCTGTTATTTTGATGGGCTTTCCTTTATAGGTTATTTGTTTCTTTTCTTTAGCAGCTTTCAATATCTGTTCTTGTGTTGAATTCCTTGAACCTTGACTATAATATGCCTTGAGGTAGATTTTTATTGATCACGGCTGATTGGAGTTCTGTACGCATCACTTACCTGTATGTCCATTTCCTGCCATTACTTCTGTGAGCAGGGTTTTTATGTCATTTGTGCTATATCCTGCTTTTTCATTGACCACTAGCAATCTCATGTTATTTTTCTTTGTGTCATCTAGCAGCTGTTGTACTGATCTTTCATGGTTTCTTACCATTTTGAAGAACTCTTTCTTTTCTCCATCATTAATCACAATCTTATCTGAGACTCTCTCTTCACATTGTTTCATTCTACTCCAATGCTTTCAATGGAATTTTTAATCTCTTGGACATCTGTTTGAATCTGTTTCATGGATTCCATTTCTTTCCTGTGCTGGACATTTATAGTTTCCATCATATTCCTAAACTCTTCTATTTCTTTTTTTATCTGTATCTGCTCTAGAGTCACTAATCATGTCTTTCACTCTGGAAATGATTTCTGTTTTGATATTTTCTAGAGCCTCATTCATCTGCTTTGTTACTTTTGCTGTTACTGTGTCCAAGTGTCTGGGTGGGAAGCTTTCAGATTGTTCCACTTCATTACCCCCTGAGTTTGCTTTTGGTGAGCTGGAGGTATGGGGTTGCATCTTATTTGTGTGTCCTCCTATGTTCTATTTGTTTCTTCTTTAGTTTAGTTTCTGGGTTGATGCTTATGAATTTCCTGTGGCAGGTATCTTTTTTTGTTAGTTTTGAGAGCCCTTTTGGAAATGACTACTTCCTCAGAGATGACTTACAGGCATAGCTCTTTTTTGTTTTGTGAGTCTGTTGCAAGATCTTGCCTTTTCAATTTCTTGGGGCTGAGAATTTGCTGTCTATTTGGCCATTCCCTAGTTCTTTGACTGTGGCCTATAGTGTTATTTGTGACCCTCTGCCAATCTCAGTCTTGGCATGCAAGGAAGAACTGAGTAGAACAATTCTGTCACCTTGGTTAAAGTAGTACAATCAGCAACAACAATAGCATCAAACACAGTCTAGAAAATAACACACTATGCTAACTATTTATCTGCCACCTTAAACCATATGAACTAGATTTGTGTTTATATAACAATATCCCAAATAAACCAGAGACTTGTACGCAGTAAATATGCCCTCAATAGGGTGATTTTACTCTCAGTGGAGAAAATTCAAAAGAAATTGGGTGGAAAGGATAGAGAAATAGAAGAGAAAGAGATGAGGAGCAAGGTTGGAAGGCAGGGGGAAATTATTGAAACTTTGGAGAACTAGTAAAGAAAACTGGAGGGAAGGAGTGAAGGAAGAAGTAAAAACAAGGACAGAACAAAAAAAAAGCAAAAAACTAGAAAGTCACTTTCCTATAAAAAGAAGAAACAAAAGTCAAACATGAAAAAGAAGAGCAGAGAGGGAAAAGACATTAAAAAAAAAAAAGTCCGCTTCCAGGCATGTCTCTGCTGTCAGTAGTTACAGAGTAGACTGGCCCAGGTCCTGGTTAATTAATCCTAGCAGTAGATTTATGGCAAGGTAGCATGTGTTCCCAGCTGGGTTCAATAGCAAGGCTCCACCAATTCCACTGAAATTCATCCTGATCCCTGGCTGTGGGGTTGAAACCCAATTTGTTCAGCTGGAGACATACTGTGTGTCTCCCACTGGCTTGGATTCAGTTCGCTGACAGTGTGAACTTGGCGCCTTGCCCCACCTTGCCTGCCCTTGCCCCAGCACCAAAAGCTGTTAGCAGTTTTTCTGAGTCTGAGCTTAGCCCTTTTCCAAGATGATGATCAGCCAGTTGCCACCCTCTGCTGAGAAGCGTCTGAAATCAGATAACTCAAGTAACTCACCAGCCACTGTAGTCTGCCATGTCCACCACTCCGTTCCATTTGTATGTCTTTCTGTGGATGTCTCTGGCTTTTCCAGTAGTCACTGTGCATCTGCTAGCTCAAACTGTATCACTTGTGCCGAGAGCTGGGGCCATAATGTGGGGCTGTGAGCTGGACTGTGAATGGGGGCTGCATGCAGGGCTTTTGAGCTGGGGTCATGACCAGGACTGCAATCTGGTCCATGACCTGAGGCCACGAGCCCAGACCGTGACCTGTGACTGTGACCCAGGTCCGTCTGGGGTTGTAAGCTGGGACTGTGAGCCAGGACCACCAGCCGGACCTCTGGGAGAAAGTGCCATCCATCTGTCGCCTTCTTCTAGGCTGGTCTCTCCTTTTGCTTTCCCCGTGGGCTTCAACTCTTGCTTCAGATCCCTCCTGTGTCCTGAGAACACACTTCGCTCCTTCTTCTCTTCCCTAAAGTGCTATATTCCAGTGTCTGGACAACAAATCTTGGAGAGGCTCTTACTCTGCTTCTCTCTGCTCCACCATTTTCCCAGAAGATTGTTAGTTAATCCTTTTTAATGAGAGAGTAATACTCCATTGTGTAGAAAAACCACATCTCCTTTGGCCATTTATTAGTTGTCGGGCATTTGGGTAGTTGCCAAGATTTAGCTAATACAAATTGTGTTGCTATAGACATGGTTGTGCTTATAACGCTGTGGTATGATGCTTTCAATTCTTCTGGGAAGATAAGCAGAGGAATAGATGGGTCAAATATAACCTCTAATTGTAGATTTTTGAGGCATCTCCACACTGATTTCCACAAAGGTTGGGCCAGTCTACATTCCCACTAACAGTAGAGGAGGCTTCCTTTTTCCTCACAGCCATGCCAGCATTTGTTATTGGTTGATTTCTTGATAACAGCCACTCTTTCTGGAGTTAGATGGAATTTTAGCCTTGTTTTGATTTGCAGCCACCAAATGACCAGTGATGTTGAACACTTTTTCATATATATATATATATATATATATATATATATATATATATATATATATATGTGCCACTTTTATTTCCTTATCTGACAAATGTTTATTCATTTCAGGTGCCCATTTTTGGATTGGGTCTTTGAATTTGGTGGTTTGATTTTTTTGAGTTTTTCATATTAGACCTTTGTCTGAGGGACAGCTGGCAAAAATTTTTTACCCACTCTGTGGGTTTTTGCCCCACTCTATTGGTGACTTCTTTTGCTGGGCAAAAACCTTTCCATAGGATGTAGTCCCAAGCACTGATCATTTGTGTTGTTTCCTATGAAGTCTGAGTTTTGTTCATAAATTTTTTTCCTACCCCTAAGTCTTCAAGAGTTCTTCCTACTCTATTTTCCAGCAGATTTAATGTTTCTGGTTTAGTGTTTAGAGCTCTGATCAACTTTGATTTTAATTTAGTACATGAAGAGAAACATGTATCTAGTTTTAGTTTTTGGCATGTAGCAAGCCTATTTTTCCAGCACCATTTATTCAAGAGGCTTTCTTCCTGTGAGGAAGTTTGGCTCCTTTGTAAAAGATGAGGTATTTAAGTGTGTATAGAGTTGTTTCTGCATCTTTCAACCTGTTCCATTGATCCTTGAATCTGTCTTTTTGCCAGTACCATGTTGTTTTTTATTATGGTAGTTTTATAGTATAATTTCAAGTCAGGGATCGTGACGCCCCTGCTTTGGCCCTGTTGCCCAGAATTGTTTTTGGTATTCTTGGTCTCTTCTGGTTCCAGATGAAATTCATGATTGCTTTCTCTAATTCTGTGAAGTATGTTATTGGTATTTTAATTGGAATTGCATTTAATCTGTATAGTAATTGAGGAAGTATGGCCATTTTCACTATGCTGGTTCTTCCTACCCAAGAACACAGAACAACTTTCCATTTTCTGACATCCCTTTCGATTTCCTTTTTTAGAATACTATAGTTTTCCGTGAAAGGGTCTTTTACTTGCTTGGTTAGATGGATTCCTAAGTATTTCGTGGTGGTTTTTTTTGTTGTTTGTTTGTTTGTTTGTTTGTTTGTTTTTGGATGAGATTTTGAAAGGTATATCTTCCCTAATTTCTTTCTTGGTGATTTTGTTATTTGTATATAGGAATGCTATCGGTTTTTGGGTGTTGACTTTGTATCCAGGTACACAACTGAATTTAGTTATTAAATCTAAACGTTTTTTCGTGGAATTTTTGGGGTCTTCTACATAGAGTATCATGTCATCTGCAAATAATGATAGTTTAGCTAGTTTCTTCCTTATCTTTCTTCCTTTTATCTCTTTCTCTTGCCTAATTGCTCTGGCTGTTTCTAGAACTATATTGAACAAAAATGGTGATAGTAGACATACTTGTCTTGTTCCAGATTTTAGTGTGAAAGCTTTCAGTTTCTGATGATTTAGTGTGATATTGGCTATTGGTTTGTCATACATGGCTTTTATCATATTGAGATATAGCCTATCCATTCCTAATTTCTATAGGTTTTTTTTTTTTTAATCATGAATGGGCGTTGGATTTTGTCAAATGCTTTTTCCGCATCTATTGAGATGATCATGTGATTTTTATCTTTGATTCTGTTGATATGGTGTATTACATTTATTGATTTGCATGTGTTGAGACATCCCTGTACCCCTGGGATGAATCCTACTGGGTTGTAGTGTATAATCTTCTTGATAATTTCTTGCATTCTGCTTGCCAGTATCTTGTGGAGAATTTTTATGTCAAAGTTCACTAGGGATATTGGCTTCAATTTTCTTTTTTGGTTGGTTTCTGTCATGTTCCTTCTGTACCTAGTTTGCTTAGTGTTTTTATTATGAAGGAATTTAAACTTATCAAATGATGCTTCCGAATCCAATGAGCTGGTCATATAGTTTTTACCCTTCATCTCTTGATGCGATGTATGACACTGACTTGCATATATTGGACCATTCTTGCACCGTTGGATTAAATCTCACTTGATCCTGATTATAATCTTCAAGATACTACTGGAGGGGTTGGGGATTTAGCTCAGTGGTAGAGTGTTTGCTTATCAAGGGGAAGGCTCTGAGTGCCATCTGCAGCACCACCTGCCTCCTCAAAAAATGCTGCTGGATTCATTTTGCTAGTATTTTGCTGGAAATATTTTTCATCTGTGATTATCAGGGATACTGGCCTTTTGTATTTTATTTCATTGCCATGTGGATTTGGTATCAGGGTAATATTAGCCCACATAGAAAGAATTTGGAAGAATTCCAAATTAACAATGTCAATGAATTTATGAGTGAATGAGTTTTGAAAAACTGATTCCATGTCTTGGAATTCTTTTTTGCTATTGTTGTTGTTTGAGACAAGGTCTCGCTATGTTGTTCAGGCTGAGCTTGAACTCACTATGTTGCCCTGGCTTGCAGTGGTCCTTCTGCCTCAGCTTCTGGAGTGCTGGGATTATAAGCATTCAGGATCAAACCTGGTGCTATCTTGGCATTTTTTCAGAAATGACACTAGTTCTTAAGAGTCTAATAGATATCAGCAAGTAAGCAATTTATGCTTAAGTTTTTTCTTTCTTTCTTTCAAGGGCATTTTACTACTAAGGCAATCTTGTAGCTATTTATTGGTAAGTTCAGATCTACTACTTGGTGGTTCACTACTGTTAGGTTTCACATGTACTCTAATTTGTGTGTATATTGTTCACATGATTTTACAATGATTCTTTGTATTTCTGTAGTATGAGTTGTAATATTTCCTTTTTCATCACTGGTTGTAATTGATTAGATCTTCTCATTTTCTTCTTACCCAGCAAAATATTAACAATTTTGTTTGCCTTTTCACACACACACACACACACACACACACACACACACACAAAACCCCAAAAAACCTCAAGCATTTTGGTTTTGAAGTATTTTGGTTTTCTGGGGAGCATAATTTTCTTTATTTCTTCTCCCATTTTTGTTTTCTCTTTCCTTCTACTAAATTTATGTTTGCTTAGTTCTTGTTTTCCCACTTCCACAGTTTGCATCTTTAGGTTGTTTATTTGAGATTTTTCTATTTTTAGATAGATCACTTTTTTAAATAAAAGAAGACAATTTGTTTGAAGGTAGGAAATGGGAAAAGAGAGTGAGAGGGAGGGAAAGAGAGAGACCTGACATGGCTGACATGGCAACATCTACTCTGGATGAGTAGAAAGTATTCAAAAATGAATAATTCCTCCAAGATCATTATTTTATAAACTTCCCTCTTGATATTTTCTTTGTTGTATCCTATGGTTTTTAGTGTATTGTGTTTATATTTTAATTCAAGAATTTTGTGGGAATACTTTTTAATCTTTATCCACATGAATTAATTATGCATATTAATGAAAGAGTGATATTTTCACATATGCACCGTTGGAGCATGACTGAAGTTACCTCTGAGCACCTGTACAGCTGAGCATAGTGAAATGAATCTCAAGAAACCACTTAGGTGATCTTTCTCCAGCTGGAGTCCAGGAGCTCTCTTTTCAAACAAAAGTGTTATAATTTTTCAGCTTTGATCTTGTGATGGGTGTGGCTTTGCTGATTCCTGAGATGCCTTCGAGACATCTTTTGATGCACCATGCTTGGCTTCTTCCTTCTTAATGCTAATCTTTTCAGCAACCATACTTTCCTGGGCTCCAACCTAACAGCCACTTCCTTTCTGGTCACCATCAATATTCTTTCAAATATTCCACTCCACCTTTTGGTTATCACTGTACATCTGGCTAAAAGCATCCAGCAATGATATGCCTGAACATTGGGCTGCTTTGAAATTTCCTCCACCAAATTTATTAGTCTACTTCCCTTAGTCTCAGTCTCCCTCCAAATCTCAAGAGGTAGGCATAATGGAGGCAAATTTTCTGCTGAGGTGTAACACATATGGTCTCTAGTTCAAGTGCTAAGGAAGTGTTTGTTCCCAACTGCAGCCTTCACTGTCCACATTCTTATCAGAATCTTGTCTTCTGAGCTCCGACCAGAATCTCTCATTGATCTCTGCTTATAGTATTTTAGGTCTTTTCCAGCTGGTATCTCCAAGCCTTTCCAAACTTTTCCCACAAAGTAGTCCCAAGGCTTCTGGACCATAAGGTCAGATATAGTTACAGAAATGACCCACTTCTCTGGTATCAAAATCTGTATTTGTCACTTTCCTGTTCTTGGGACAAAATAATATTCACTCACAACTTAAAGGAGGAAAGGTTTATTTGGCTTGAAGTTTTCAGTGGATTCAACCCAAAGTTGGATGATTCAAAGACAGAAATGAATGGCATGATGAAATGTACTGGTGGAGAACAGCTGCTCATCCCATGGCACCCAGAAGCAGAAAGAGAGAATGAGAGGGTAGGGAAAAATTAGGCCCTTTCAGATCATTCCCCCATAACTGTTTCAACCAGGCCCCCCTCTTAAGAGCACATTAAACTACAGAAGTCAAGAGTAGATGAATCCACTAATGAGTATAACCAACCCCATGATTCAGGGACATTTTAGATGTAAAGCATTACACAGAGGAAGTATAACATGTTTTCTACCTGTGTGTCTTCTATCTCACTTGTTCTCCTACTTCATTGTTTAAGTTATGCTGCTTGCCCATGTTTCCAGCAGCAATATTCTAATTGCCAAATATGGACTCAACCTAGGTATCCATCAACAAATGAATTGCTAAAGAACATGTGGTATTGATTCATAGTAGCCAAGATAATGAATCAGTCTACATGCCTGTCAGTGGATAAATTGATAAAGAAAACACAGTCTATACAAATAATGAAATATTCGGGAAGAATAAAATTCTGTCATTTGGAAGAAGTTAGATGGAAACAGATCTTGTTATGTGTCTCCCCCTAAACGAGCACGTTCAGGCAATGATAGGAACCAAAACAGAACAGATTTCAATCACAATAATCCTTCTACTCCATATTTCTGTCATTTGTTTTGAAGTGTGAAGACAACAATCGTAATTTGTCTGCTTTGGGGCATAGGATAGGACTCTAGCCTTCATACATACTTCACATGTACACTGCCATTGAGCTACACCCCCATTCAGGTTGTTTTTTAAGTTTACTTCAGATAACACAATCCTAATGAGGAAAATAAAACCCAGTGACCATTTATAAGGCATGAAAGATGTTAAACTACATTTTATGAAACAGCATTTATTGATCAATACTCTTGTATTAGACAATCTCGGCAAGTCACACAACCTCCTGAGCAAGGAGATTGTTAGGCCCTGAGGTCAAATGAGAGTCAGCCAGTGTGCATCCTGCAGAAGGAGGGTCACTGAAGGGAACACTGTTCCCATGTCTCCAAGGAGCACCATGTGGTCTAGCACAGACCGTGACTCATCCTGGCAGATGACACATTTGGCAGAGGATGAATTAAGAGCTAAGAGGCTCTGATCATAGCCCCAAAGAAATGCCTGGAGACTTGACTGACCTTAACATTTTGGGAAAATAAATCATGATTGACAAGGATCTCAACTTGGTCTTGAACATCCAACATAGCCAGAGATATAAAAAATAATTTAAGCCAGACATACAGGGAAATTCTCCAGTCACTGACCCCTGCTAAAAATGCTAAGGGCCAGATAGTTACAAACGTTATTAGACCATATCTAACATGGGTCCTTACCCAGGCTACCTTTCCATCCTTTTGCTTAGGCTTTAGTCGTACATGTCATTAATCTTTTGGTAAAACTTTCTGTTTTCTTTACCTAGAGGCTGCCAAATCCCAATTGGTCATATAGATGAAACCTGCCACAAAGCTGCCAGACATCTTCTGTTGAGGCCCGTCAGACAAAACCTCCCTGCTAAAGATTCCTATCCACTGTTCCCCTACTACAACTCCATTCAGCTCGAAGAAGCCAGATCAGTCTTCACTCAGTTCCCCAACAGAAGTCGGAAATTTTTCTCAGAGGGGGGAATGTAGGGACAGGGGACCCACAGGTAGGGAAAGGATAGGGTAAAGGCCTCATTAGACTCAGAAAGCCAGACAGCTATAATCAAATAGAAACATAAAGGCAGCCAAATTCCAACAGTCAGAGAGACAAAGGCAAAAAGACTGGTTCCGGGAAGATCCCCAGGTAATCTGACTAACATAAAGAACACAAACTCTCCCTTTTGATTCTTACATCTCTGCATTACCTGGCCCTAAGCCACCCACCCACAATTTCAAAGAAAAGTCACATAGCTATGAGAAATCCAGGCAGAGATAACTGATAAGCCCAGGAGCCAACCAGATTCTAAGGGCGACTCAAGGAGAAAACCTCAATAAAAAGGGGCTACAATGAAGAGCCCACGAGTATTTTGCTTTCGAATGCTCCCTACTCGTCGAGTAGCTATCTATCATATCCTTTCCTCCCCTTTTCACCACTTTTAAATAAATTGTCTGCTAAATAAAAAAAATACGTCTTGTATTAAAATTACATAAATGACCATAGATGCCACTCCAGTTTTCTACATGAGAATAGTAACACTCATGACTATCTATAACTATAACAACCAGAAAAACATTACTTGGTGTGATATATCATTTGAGAAGAAATTATTCTTGAAAAATATGGGTTGACCCATGGCATAATAGGAAATTTTAAAATATTTATCATTCCAAGTTAAGAAACTTTGAAGAAGTAGGAAAAGTTCAAATGAAAAATCTATTGCATAATAGAGAGAGCCAAAAGCTTAATATAACAAGTTAATTAATGGTATATAGAAGTTAAATGGAACAGAAATTTCCAAAAATAAATAGAAGGAGAAGGCTGTAGCTTTCTAACTGGATCAAGGTATCACAAATTCTGGTTTTCAGGTTTTAAACCTAGTAATCGTGGGCATTTTGTTCAGGCTCAGGCCAACCTTTCCCTGGTTGCTCTCTTAAAGAATATTTTCACAGCGCTCTTGATGTCCTTATTCCTCAGACTGTAGATGAAGGGGTTCAACATGGGTGTGATCACAGTGTACATCACCGAGGCTGTTACAGTTGAGTGTGAGTTTTGGGTGGCAGCAGAACTAAGGTACACACCTAGCCCAGTGCTGTAAAATAAGGAGACAACTGAGAGGTGAGATGCACAGGTGGAAAATGCTTTACGCCTCCCCCGAGCTGATGAGATTGTGCGTATGGAAGAAACTATCCTGGAGTAAGAGTAAAGAATACCAGCGAGAGGACCCACACCCAGCAGGACAGTTGTAAAGTACATCACCATTTCATTGGGAAGTGTGTCAGAGCAAGCGCAGTGGATCACCTGATTAAGTTCACAGAAGAAATGTGGGATTTCCAAATGAGCACAGAAGGTCAGCCGCAGCAGCATGAAGCTGTGTAACAGGGCATGCAGGATACTCAGGGTCCAGCATGCTAGAACCAG
>PVJO010029706.1:0-16462 GCA_004026905.1 Hystrix cristata
CTCCTCCCTCCCTATTTACAAAAGATTTGTTTCCATTTTTTTCTTCCATTTCTTATTTCTCTTGACCCTCTGTTCCTTTCCCCCTCCCTTGTTCCCTTTCCCATTTGGACATTTTTTTCCCTTTCCCAATATAATACATTTTAGTCTTTATTTACACTTCAGTTTCTCACACCAGAGAACTATGTGGTATTTAAACATGTCAAACACCACCTTTTAAGAAAAGACCTTTTCTCATTTATAAATCAGAAAACCTGTTCCTAATCTCCCATTCTGTCTCCCTTATCAATTCTGATAAGAACATAAGATATTGTTGACTCGTTTATTTTCGAACTCTCTTCTAGAATATTAACTCCTAGGTATTTTTGTTCTGGTCTCTGCTCTATGTCTAGTTCTTAAAATGGTACCTCACTAGTACTTGTCTCTGAGTAAACATTGATTGAATACATGAAAGATTTAATGAGAAATAGAAATCTAAATACTTAAGCAACAGTTCTTAGCGACTGACTGGGATTAACATATTCGTGACTACAATTCTTATTTTGTTTTCTGAATCCTCAGACTCGTGATTTTGGCATTTTATCTCTTTGTTCAATTTATAATGTTGGTTCTCCCCAAAATATAAGGGAGTGAATGATTTCTTGCTAACCTTTTTGGGTTTAAGACCCTTGCATCGTGAACATGGGGCATCTGCAGAAGGACATTAGTTAAGGATCAGGGTAACTGAATTTTTCAATATTAAATCTCGCTTCTCTCCCATGCTGGTCAGGGGCCCACAAAAAATAAATGGTATATACAAATTGGGTAATAAAAGTATCACTTTCAAACCACAAGGGGGTGTAATACCCAGAGGCTGATAGAAGCCCTTTCTGGTGTTACCCAAACCTCAAGGACAGGTTTGGGTAAGAGAATAGAGGGAAAGAGAAGAGAAGGAAAGAGAAGGGAAAGAAGAGGGGGAAAGACAAGGGAAAGAAGAGAGGGAAAGAGGAAGGAAAGAGAAGAGAGGGAAAGAAAAAGGAAAGAAAAAGTCCTTAGAGAGGGCAAGGGGAGGGAAGGCTACTGGAACCCTGGGAAAATCTGTGACAGAAGCTACCTGGCAAGACCAGTCATCTTGAGTCGAGGGCTTTAGCCAGCCTGTGTAAACTCAAAGGGTTGGGGATGATTTGGGGTGCAATGGTCTGCTGACTTCTCTGTCCTCCTTTCTTTTGATAGCTGGCTGGGGCTTCCCACTAGGTGGAAATCAGTAGAGAGGGAGCCCTGGGCTGTCACTGCACAAAGTACTGTCTGTGGCAGAGAGCAAGACAGGCGTGCAGACAGCAGGCATCCCGCAGGACAGCCAAGTGCTGCCTCTCGCACCACAGGCCAGGCTCCACTTGCACACAGGTTTCCTCATCGTTCTTCATACGGCAGCCAAAGCAAAACCATCACCATGTTCGTGTTTGTCCTCTGTTTGAAACCAGATCATCCAACAGCTTTCCTCTGCACTTGGAATAAAATCGAAATCTACCCTTGGGTGTCCCAGACCCAAGGTGGCCTGCTGATCACCCTGCCTCTGAGCAACTCTGGCTGGCCACGCCCACTTGCAGGGGCTGTCACCGCTAAGAATGAGAGAATCTCGTTCTCCCTGTTCTTTGCTGACTCCCTTTCCTAAACCCTTCACCTGTCTGGGTGCTTCTCCTTACCTTCATCACTCAAACCGCGGAAGGCCTCCCTGTCCTCCGAGTCTGCGGTGAGCCTTCCATTTATTCTCTATCGAGGCACAACGGCCTTCTCCTTCTCTCCCCATTTTGCTTTGTTTTAGTCTCATTGCAAGCGAAGTATCTCCAGGCACGGGCCTTCTCTTTCTATTCAGTTGGTTAGCCTCAGAATCCAGAACAATTTCTGGCCCAGGTGGTTTCTCAATAAATATTTGACAATTGACTGAATAAGCATTTCTTTTAACAAAAATATCTTCCCACATATGCAATCATTAGAAAAGGAAGCCTATTACCTTTAAGGCTATTTTGAATATAGTTGGATGTTTATTCCTCTAGTACTTGGGGGATATTAAATACATTAATAACTAATATTTAACTGACTAAAACATACCTATTAATAACAGGGCTGATTTTTTATATCTCTGACAGATTGTTTTCTGAGGCTGAGCTATTCTGTCTTTAACAAAGATTAAGATAAAAAATGAGCAAAATCCTCTCCCCAATCCACAGTTTCAGAGCGTGGCTAATTACATGCCACTAACTTTTCAGGTGACTGATTTGGAAGGAGGTCAGGTGTGCTGTCCAGGGCTGAGATTTAGAGTCAAGAGGACTTGGACAAAATCCAGTCAAGGCGCTTACTGGTTCAGTAAGGCTGTGACAGTTACAGGCTGTATAAGCTTTCTGAACTGCAGCTTTTTCATCTAAATACAAGGATAATGTTGCTTAATTCCGGAATAGAATCCCAGGTGATAACATGGATCTGCCCTATAGCCATCCTTTTCCTCTCAATAAAACACATGATCAAGTCCTCCCTCTTTGGTGCGTAGCTGCTGCTTCATCAATACCTTCTCTCTAATCCATGTTTTATTAATCTTTGGAATGCATGTTAATATTCTGGTTATTGGGAATCTTGCTAGAAGGTGCTATTCTACACATCTCTCTGTGAAACTGAACTCACTCTCTGGTGGAAGCAACTTGGAGCTCAGTTATGCCCATAACAAATTGTAGACCCGTCAGGTTTTCAGTTGGCATCGTATTTGCAGACAAATATAGACAGCATTTTCATGCAGCAAAACAAAACAAAACAAAACATCTTAGCATTTGACCCTGCGGGATCACATGATCTGGAAGAAAAGGCACTGAAACCCTGCACGATACCCACCCCACTACAAAAGGAAAACCAAGCGAGTTTGTATGACAATAAGGTATGGACCTGCTTTTAAGAAGCCCAAGCTACAGTGCTGGATCCACTCTGTGGAGAAATAAAACTAGTTTAGATTTTGCCTATTTTTTTTTTTCATTTAACTTTAATATGTTTGGAATACATTCTCTATCCAGGCACTTCCTTTACTCTTTAAGTGAGTTTACACCTAAGAAGATTGCAATGTAGAAATATTTAGGCACATGTGGTTTTACTAATATTTGATCAAAGAACAGAATGCTTTGCTGACAGTTTGCAAATTTATTGGTGCTGTATGTTTAATCTGGAAATACTAAATTTCTAATGCATGCATTTCCTGGCCTGGCTTGCCTTTAACTCATGATGATCCTCCTGCCTTGGCCTCTTGAGTGCTGGGACTACAGGCATGCACCACTATGCCTGCTCTGGAGCCTGGTCCCTTAAAAGATTCAGATAAGCTCCATTCAAATCTATACACTTAGCATTCTTAATAGGTACTGATTATAATACAGACCCAGTCCCTGCTCTGTAGGGCTTTACAGACTCCCTTAGTGTTCCTTATTAGTCAATGTCTCGCTTTTCTAAATATAAGTATCACTGGCCCTCCTTGTGTATTATTTAAAACTTGAAATAAGTTAAAGTGGAAGGCAACTAATTAAAGCCCTACCATATTTTCGAGTTACCTATAACCTATAAATTTATTCATGTCCCCCTAAGAAATACTGACCTAACTGGTGATGTGAGATATACCTTTCACCGTTGTGCTACTTATTGCCAACCTTCACATGTTTGGTAGGGACCAGAAGTTGCAAATTAATGGTTCTGTGGGCCCAGTGCAGACCACAGAGTTGCTCTCTTAACCTTTTTAATGGGGCCAACATTTGAAACAGAGTTATTTTCCATAAAATGTAGACCTTTGGCTTCTCTCCACACATTGAAGTCTGATAGTAACTGTTTACTCAGGGCAGCTATGGGGTGGGGCTGGCTAGCTGCTGCCACTTTAGGCAAGGCATGTTCTCTTCAGTTCAGTGTTCCCAGCACCCCTGCGGTGAGTGAGTTTTCCACCTGGAAATGGGCTGGCATCGTGCGTATAACCTTCCTGCTTCTGGAAAACACTTGAGCTTGAGGGCCCTAGTAGAATCTAGAGAGGGGAGACTGAAGGATTTTCAGTGTATAGACTAGATAAACCTTGAGACATTGGTAGGATTTGCATACTTGAAAAGGTGCTGAGAGGAGGTCATTCCAGGCAGAATGGCTTTGATGTGGATTTCCACCAGCTTTTCTTTAATAATATTTAAATTGCTTAAGGAGGCAGATGATTTGCTTTTTATCTTAATAAGGGAAGGTGATTTAAGGTCCAGATTCTTCCTTATACCCTTGCAACCTTGCAATGTAATATGCTTTCTTGACAGGAGAGAGAAAAGCAAGTAAGAACTAGAGCTGGATGTAACCAAGTTTCCAGCAATGGGAGGCTGTTAGGCTTATGAATTCATCATCTGAAATGATGTGCCTGTGAGTGTCAAAGGTTTAAATGTTTGGAAAAACTGCTACTGCAACAAAGATTCAGCTCTGTCAAGGAAAACAAACCTGACAAAAATACTATTGTGTATCTTCCAAAAGATAGTAAAAGCATATCTGTAAGGTAGTCTAGCCAGCACTTTCTACAAAGGCAATTGGGCATATAAAACAATAAGAAATGTTAAATTTGACCGAGATACGTTCAAAGTCAAAAATAGCCCAAAGCTGTCTTTTGTCTTCAGAGACACTCAGTATCCTCAAGTATTTTCCAAATGAGTCTTTGCTTATTCATGGAATTGCCCCCTGTGAACATCACACTGAACATGACATCTCTAAAAAAAGACATCATGGGGATAAATTGCATCTATGAGTAGTCACACCTCTACATCTGAAGGCTTGTGTTTCGTTTTCAGGTTAATTAGCCTTTGATTACAGGGAGGCAGAAGGCTGAGGAAGGATGCAGAATTGGTAACATTTGTTGTGTTTTAGAGTTACTGGAGAATATTAAGTGGGGAAGTTTTACTTTTCTTGTGAGGTCCAATCTCTTCCGTAGTTTGATATTTCTGCAGTCTTCAGAAGACCTACCATGAGGATTTATTTGTGTTAAACTGAACACAGATCTCCTTCTAGGGGAAAGGCCCTTTTATTGATCCTGACCTTTTCCTTTTGCTGGTAAAGCTTGTTGAGTTGCCTTTTAAACAACCGGAAATCACTGTGTTTCTTTTTCTTGTAATCTTTTATTTATCCTATTCAGACACCTTACATGCTTAAAAATAAATTGCCTTTGGAAATGGTAAAACAACACCCCTCAGCAAAGAGTTCAGAATATAGGAGTCTTTAACACATCACATGTGTGGTTTTCCAAGGGCTCATTCAGTACTTAATTGTCCCAACCCCGCCCTGTTCTCTTCACTTTTCTCCATCTTGTTCATCCCCACAAGAGATACTTCAGACTAGATTTCAGCTAGTAGTGTCCTGAGGAAACTTGAAGCACTGAGTTGGGATTATATTAGCTGGAAGAATCAAGAAATTAATTTCCTTCAAGAGAAGAATGGCATGTCTGACCAAACAGAATATCGTCTAATGTAATAGACCTCCCAAATGAAACGGGGAGCTAATCATTCTTTCACCTGGGGGATGTGAGATTATTGAATTCCAGATCTCTGTATAAATTAACATCCAAACCCAGGGGCCTACTCCTCCCTCTGCCAGTCATTTTCCCCGTTCTTTCTGATTGTCCTGCACAGGAACGTTGCTGTCACCCGTAAGGGTCTCTCACATCTTCAGCTGGCTCCAAGTCGGGGAATAGAAAAATTAATGGATTGGAACTCAATCCATAACTCTCTAACTTCATAGCTTTATTTTTTTAATAGTTCATAAACTTCTTATTTTCCCTTTTAGCTTAGATTTCCTCTGTGGTAAGGAAAGGTCTGGCAGACTTTAGATCTGCCTCATAAAAGCTGTGTAAAGGACAAGGCTGGGTTGTGGGAATGCTGTAATTCACCTCCTATAATATTCAACAACTGTCCCAGAGTGTGTATGTGAGTTTGTTCTAATGTAAAGAACCCTGGGGTCAACAGTACAACTCTTTCCAGATGGATTAAGTTTTGCATTCTTAAGGACATAAGAGGCCCATGGAGATCACTTCTCTAGAGCTGTCCAAGACCATGAAACATGCCTTCCCAGACACCCAGAGATCTCTATTTTGAAATTTCTAAAGTGACATGGTAGGATTTGTAGTTTTTAAAAGATAACTAAGTTAAGTGTCTGTCTTTTAGGATTAAACTCTGTGGGGTCTATTTTGCCACCTTTAGCCCTCTTCTGAGTGATAGAATTGGTGATTTCCTAGAAAGGTAAATTTTGAGAAACATCTTTTATAGGATACATGTGCCTTACACAAACCATTTTAATAGCAAACAGGCCTGGATGAGATTTGAAAGAGTGGTATTTGCTGTCAGGAGGTAAAAATCTCCAAAAGCAGAATTTTTCCTGAGCTATGGGTTTGAATGGTTAAAGGCACAAAATCAGCCATTATTGAGAAATTGGAGAGGGAGTCTCAGTTTTCAGCACCTATGTGTCCTTGGCCTCAGAAGGGTTGGCCAGCACCCACTGACCCAGTCTCCTGTTTCCATTCTTAGGCACTGCCCTTCAGATGACATAGAAACCTCTGTTTCGTGTGCTTCTTGTGGGAAATGGAAGACACAGGCAATTCTCTTCTTTCCGGACCTTCACTTTCATTTGTTGAAAAACAAAAAAATCAGTACAAAATCAAAGTATAATGTATAATTTGTGTAATTTCTGAAGTATGCTTTCTATAGTCTTTGCTTTCTACATGTTTCTTTCATCTTTCCCACAGTAAAAATAGTTTTTTTTTTTTCCTTCCTGATTTTTGTATGTGCCTTTGGCATAAACTAAAGAAGAGAAATAGAAATTTAAACACTCAGGGTATTAAAATTTTGCAAATTTCCTTCCAAATATCTCCCTATACATGTACGTACATTTTACATAATCAGTATAACTTTCCAGATACAGTTCTGTAACCTACTTTTAAAATTTAATATCATCTTTTTATGTTAATAAAAATGCATGTGCATCACTTCAAAAACTGAATAATATTCCATTATTAATTACTTATAGGTTGTGTTTATAAGTATACCAGTATTTACTTACTCTGTCCCTTGTTGATGGACATTTAGATTGTATATTGTATATTCAGTTTTGTATATTGTAAAGAATGATAGAACAATCATCCTCAAACCTTTACTGATATTTGACAAGTCATTTCCTTAACATATATCCTAAAAATGAAATTGACATATAGAATGTAAAATTTTAAGAAAACTATTACCCTGCCTTCAAAGCGGTACTATTTCTCTTCATCCCATCTATGACCAAGAGTCTTCAATTCCTTTAAGCTGTCACAAACACTGAGCAGCATGAATCTGTTAAATCTTTGTCAAGCTCAAAGATACAATAAATTGTTACACTTTTTGTGTTTCTTTAATAGTGATGTTAAGCATTTTCTCATTATTGGCTTTGCGTGTGTGTGTGTGTGTGTTACCTACTCATGTCTTTTGCCCATCTTTCTGTTAGGCTTTTTGCCTTTTTCTAATTGTACGAATTGATTCTGGGTCATTGTGATTCTTGTACAGTCTGTGAACAGGGGTTGTCAGGGGAGTATTGGGGAAGAATACAGCATTAAAGTGAAAGATGAGTTTATTACCCTAAGTAGCCATCTAACCTCTCTGGCCTTCCATTTACTTCTATGTAAGGTTAGAAAAGAGGAGCCCCTTTTGAGTGGTAGTAAAGCCAATAGTTATTAAAATGAACCATGTAGCATTCACAATAAACACTTTAGTGGCTTCTGGTGTTCTAATCGCTGTCTGTATGCTTGGTGGGAGAAAGAAGGTTTTAAATTCGAGGCTTACAGAGATGGGTGAACACATGACCCCCAGTGCTGAACAGGAGAGATTGACAGGCGTTTATTAGTCACGTATACTTACAGCCAGGGAAGAAGGAGCTACATGTCATACAAGACCACATGGGAACAGAGTGAATGGTCAGGGGCTGTGAGACTCAGGCTTTGTGGTATTGAAAAAATGGGATGATCCAGTTCCTGTAGGAGGGAGGGACTAATGCCATGATAGGAAATTAAAGCCCACTACTCAGGGATAAGCAGAAACTGTGTGGGCTCCGCGATAGGAAGGAGTGTTTGGTTAGGGGACTTTATCCACAGGTGCACAGTAGGGAGGAACACTTCCACCAAAGCCATTTAAATCCCTCCTGATTTTCCCTGGATGTCCAGGTGTCACATAATAATTTTTAGGTCTTCATGACTGCCTTTGACAGGCAGGTTCCCAGTCCTCCTTGCCTTTGAGTTCATCCCGTCCCTTCCCGAAAACTCTGCCTCTGTAGGGCTCCGTGCCACAGCCCTGTCCAGGGAAGCAGCGTGGTGTGAGTCAGATATTCTCCAAGTAAGAGAAACATGGCTTTGACCCCATATCTGTCTCCTACTAGTTGTTTGACTTTGGGCAAGATATATGACCTCTTAGGCACAATTTCTATAAAATAGAGGTGGTACCTTTCTCTAACATGTAAGTCATTCCTGGCATAGTGCCTTAGATCCTAATTCCTCAGTGTCTTTCCCAAATCAATCTCACTCTGCCTGACATCTAAATGTATTAACTACGGTTTGTTGAAAATCTCTCACTCTCTTTTTCTCTTCCTTAGCTGCTGAAGAGAGAGGTGAACATTTCCTATAGCTACAGCTTACATCGAAAGAGAAATGACTCCCAGTTTATATTTCATGTACTGATCATCCTCCCATCTCTGGTTCCACATTTCCCCCTGTTTCCTAGAGATGTTCACTGCAGCACCTTATTTGGCATGCTTGAAGTTTTCTCCTTAAACCAGTACCTTCTTTCAGGTATTGGTAATACCTCTTCTAGGTATTAGTGTTGTAAACAGTTTCCCTGTCATCTTGGAACAATGCTTTCTATAATTTGGTTTTAGTATCCCCAAAGCCCATCTATTGAAGGCTTAATCCCCAGTTTGACACCACTGGGAGGTGGTGGAACCTTTAAGAGATGAGGTTTAGTGGGAGGCCTTCAGGTCCTTGTGGGCATGCACTTTAATGAGGGCCCTGGTCTCTTCCTCTCTTTCTTTCATTTCCAGATATGAAGTTAACAGGCTTTCTCAACCACACAGTCCCACCATAATATGCTACAGACCCACAAGCAACTGGGCCACCCAGCCAAAGACTAAAACCTCTAAAACTGAACCAAAATGAACTCTTCCTCTTTAGAAGTTGATTATCTAAAGTATTTTGGTACAGTAATGGAAAGCTGACTGACTCAATGCTCTTAAGCCATCTTTAGTTTCCCTTTCAAGCCCATAATAACTCAGTTGTCAAAAGCTACTGGAATCTTCTCTTACAGGATGACTTCAATCCACTCCTTCCACTTCATTTCCCAGAATCAGTCCCTTTAGAGTTAGACAGTTGGCATAAGGATCCTAGTGACAGTGTGGTGACCCACTCAGAGCCTTGGACTTGGCAAGAAGATTCTTTTAAGCTGAAGACGTTTACGACTCTACTGATACACAAAGAAGCTTTCCCTAAGCTTCTCTTATCTGACTATAGGCAGAACCTTCTGGAATGAACTTTCCATAAATTCCTTCTTCAGGGTAGCTTTTACTCCTAGGAAGGAGATTAAGAGTAAGCTTACCAAAAATCCTCTCTCTGGGGAAGTTTATGGCAATGAAGGAGTTGGAAAGACCCCGTATACCTGCATATACAAGACATTAGCTCCTATTTATCGTTCCTAAAGAATTTTTCTTCCAGTAAAGGACTTTTCTGCATATCCTGAACCCCAGGAAGTTAGGCTGTAAGCCTCTAACTAAGCTACTTTTCTAAGGATCCATATGCATATGAATAAACTTTTTTTCCTCCAGCTAATCTGTCTTTTGTTAGTTTAATTTGTAGGACCCAATCATGAAAATAAGAGAGAGGAAAAAATCTTTCCTCTCTCTTTCCTCTTTCTTACCTCATCTGTACATTTCGTTCTTATCCCTCAGGTACTGTATGTCCTATATCCATTGCCTAATAAGTCTTTCAAAGACTCACTTGTGATGGTGTTTCTTCTATTCCAAAGCCTTTCATTGCTCCTTGGTGTCCATGGGAGGAAGAATGTTCCTCAGTCTGTTATTCAAGAACCCCAACAATCTAGAAACAACTGGTTTCCTTCTTCATGTCTTGAGCATTCCTATGTTCCATCAGCCGATCTTTTTTTTTTTCCAAGTCCATAGATCATGCATTGTCCTGAATTGCCTTTGTATATGTTTCTTTATATCATATTTTTATTAGACATCTTTAAATTACATAGTAGTGATGTTCACTTTGGGAAATTGGTACATTCCTATAATAGACATTTCCTCATTTTTAGTCTCTTTACCCCTTGACCCTCCCTCTGTTGATTCCCTTCCCTTTCTCTAAGCGTCTGTCTTCTAGTTTCTTTCTTTTATTCACTGATTTATTTATGTTTTAGGTTTCTCACATAAGAGAAAGCAAGAAGTATTTAACATTCTGTGTCCAGTATATTTAGCTTATCATGACAGTCTCAAGTTATACCATTTTCCTACAAATGACCTGATTTCATTCTTCTTTATGGCAAAATAATATCTATCTATCTATCTATCTATCTATCTATCTATCTATCGATCTATCTATCGATCTATCTACCTATCTATATCACATTGTTTTTATCCATTTGTCTGCTGATGGGCATTTAGGGTGTTTCCAGAGTTTAGCTATTGTGCATTGCACCACTGTAAAAATGGATATGCATTAGTATGATCTCTTTAATTCTTTCGAGAATATATCCAGGAGAGATAAAGCTATGTGAAATGGTATTTCTGTTTTTAGTTTTCTGAAAAATCTCCAAACTGGCTTTCACACATTTCCACCAACAAATCGCAGGATTCTTTTTCCCCTCTTCCCCTAATCCTCTCCAGCATTTATTGTTTTTTGTGTTCTTGCTGATAGCCATTCTGACTGGGGAAAGATGGAGCTTAAGATTTGTTTTCATATGCATTTCCCTAATGGCTGAAAATGTTGAATATTTTTTCATGTATTTATTGGCCTTTTGTTATTCTTTTTACAAGTGTCTGTTCAAATTCATTTGCCATTTTATGGATTGGGCTATTTGATTTTTTGTGAGTTAATTTTTTTGAGTTCTTTATATGTTCTAGATTATTAGTTCTCTATTAGAAGAGTAACTAGCAAACAATGTCATCTTTCAATCTTTAGATTGCTTTTTTAGTCTGTTGTTTCCTTTGCTGTGCAGAAGCTTTTAAATTTGATGTAATCCCAATTAATTGATTCTCAATATTATTTCCTGTGCCACTGGAGTCCTATTCGGGTTATCCTTGCCTGCCCCTGGATTCAAGTGGGTTCAAGTGTTTCCCCAGTGTTATCTTCCAGAGGTTTCTACACTTCTGTTTGTTGTTGTTGTTTGTTTGTTTTGTGGAACTAAGAATTGAATCCAGGGCCTTTGCAGTGAGCTACAACCCCAGTCCATGTTTTATTTTTTACTTTGAGACAAGGTCTTGTCAAGTCTCTGAGTTGCCCAGCCTGGGCTCAAATTTGTGATCACCCTGTCTCAGCCTCCAAGAGTAGTGAGAGGCTACCATACCTATCTAAAGCTTCTGTTTTTATATCTAGGTCTTTGATCCATTTTGAGTGGATTTTAGTACAGAGTGAGAGATAGGGATCCAGTTTCAATCTTCTGCAAGTGGATGCTTAGTTTTCCCGGTACCACTTATTAAATAGGCTATTATTTCTCCAACAAAAGTTTTGGCCTCACTGTAAAAAAATGAGATGGTTCTATTTGCATGAGTTTCTTTCTGTGGCTTCTATTCTATTCATCTACATGTCTTATTGTGCCAATACCGTGTTGTTTTTGTTACTACAGCTTTGTAGTATAGCTTGAAATTGTGATGCCTGCAGCTTTGATTTATTTGCACAGGATTACTTTCACTATTCTAAGTCTGTTGTGTTTCCATGTGAATTTTAGGATTCTTTTTTTCTAGCTTTGTGCAAAATGTTACTGGTATTTTAATAGGAATTACATTAACTCTACCAATCACTTTTAGTAATATGGCCATTTTAACAATATTTAACTGCCCATCTAAGAACAAGGGAGGTTTTTCCATTTTCTAATGTCCTCTTCAATTTGTTTTTTCAGAGTTCTGTAATTTTTATTATAATGGTCTTTGACCTCCTTGGTTAGGTTATTCCTAGGTGTTTAATGTGGTTTTTTTCTTTTTCTTTTTCTTTTTTTAATTTTTTATTTTTTTGAAGCTGCTGAGTGGAATTGTTTTTCTGATTTCTTTCTCAGTGGGTTCATTATTGCTGTACAAACCTTCTTAGTGTTTTGAATTCTTGGATTCATAATTCAAATTTACAAGTTATTAGTTATGTGATCTTAAGCAATCACTTAACCTCTCTGAATTCTGAGTCCCTCATTATTTATTGGGACATTGTTTTCATATTACATAGTTGTTTACAAATGACAATTGACATAGTATATGTGTCATAAATACTTACTGAGTTGTAATTGTTGTTTTCAGTCCTATTAGCCAAGCTAATTGTACTTTGCGTTCACTACCTGTCTTTTTACTCACTATGTAGTATTTAGTTTTTATTGCCTAGTATGGTGTCTTTGTGTTCTATCTTTGCTAACCATACAGAAGTTTTTTCTATTCTTTTCTTTTTTGTGAGTGCGTGTCAAGTGTTGTACTTATTTATTCATTCAGTGAATATGTATTGGGAATTTTGCGGCTTATAGTATGATGGGGCTGGCAATAAGAGAATGATAAAGCTTTAGCCTCTGTCATCAAAAGGCTTACATACTACCTCATTATTACCAAATAATTACCATTATTACCTCATTACTACCAATTACATAGCCCAGGGAAGGGATGCCTGACTCACCTTGGAATTGAGGTGACATTCTGAGGAAGGAACGTGTCTGCCCAGATCTGGAGTGGAGTGGGAGCCAGACGGTTGCAGGCAGTAAGGGGTAGAGCTGCAGGATGAGCAAGGAAGGGCGTTTGGTGAAGAGAACAACAAGTTCACCTGCACAGAATGGAAGCAGAGCTTGGTCTTTTGTGAATGGTAAGACAGATATGACTATGATCCTGATTTTAAAGGAGAATCACAGGAGATGAATGTAACACAAGCTAAGATTAGATCGTGAAGGGTTTTTCCATTCTTTCTGCCGTTTTTAGTGCCTGGAACAGTGCAGGCATCTGGAAAGTTCAGGAAGTGTTTCTTAGAGATCATGAGGGACAGCCCTGTATTGAATTCACATTTACTAATAAATAACTTTTTTGCTTCTGCCCACTTTTGTATCTTTTCATTGGGTTGAAAATATTTTCTCTGCTTATCAGTTGGCACCCTTTTGTATCTTCTTCCTTTTCTCATGTTCCCTCAATACTTTAGGCCTCCTCTCTGACCCTCCTGCTCTCTTTTTTTCTGGGAATCCATAGTGACTTGATTGGGAGACACTGAGCTTTTATTAGGTGACACAAGTCAATAATGATGTCCAGACACATGCAAGGAACAAGTAATCCTGTGTGGAAGAATCAGCAGCTGCCACTATGTATCCTGAAACCCTGGGTGTGGTGAGCTGGGTCCAGCTCAGTAACTTTTGCTTTCATTTTCAAAAGGAACTTGTTCATTAAGAGTTCTGTTTCTTGCCTCACCCTCTCCCATTATTTCTCCCAAACTTTGCATCATAAACTTCTGGAAAGCACTGTGAATAATTTATATCCTTTTATTACTCATTGCTTAACTCCCTTTGGGGGAAATGAAGAGAAACATTTATCTTTTGCTGCTTATTCTCCTGTGGACTGAGCCTATGTCAGCTTCAGGTGATAACAAAGATTTATGACTGCAGGAGCTGTCATTGTGGAACAGTTGATTGACCCATAGTTTTGACTGACCAAAAAAATTTTTTTTTAAAAAATCATGAGCGGTGCTAATGACACTAGAGTAGAAATCCAACACTCTGCCAACTTAAACGGAAAACCTGCTTGTTATCATCTTTCTTGTCAGTGTTCAATGCTGAGTGTTTTCTTCCCTGCTTACTTAATTAGTTTCCTGTTAAGTCTTATTCAGAATTTGTAAGTTCAAATGTAACCACTGGGCTACAGGATAGTGTCCCACTGATGAAGGAACATGGACATGTTCAGGTCCTTTTTCAGTTTGTTCCTTCTAAATGTCTTTACTCAGCTTCGCAGAAGCAGGAGTTACAATTAGTGACAACCTTGGGCCTTTGAGATGATTGTGGTGCATTCCGTTGATCCCATAGCAAATACTGTTAGAATATGCCAACTTCATTCCAGCATCTCTAGCATCACACTGTTACATCCAGGGTTGGGCAGCTCTCTCTCTACACCATGTCATGCCATGTCACTGCTCTGTTGAAAATGCAGCTTCCAGCGATCCTAACCTCCCCCCACCAGTAAAGAACTAAAAAAAGACAAAGCTTAATATAACAAAAGACAGTTTATTTGGGGAAAAAGATGGAAAAGAAAGAAGATAGACAGCTACCATGAAGTGGTAGTGTTATCGGGTGGGTTCTGATATTCCTGGGTTCTTCCCCTCCTCAAGCAAAGAATTGAATGAAGGGGACAAAAAGTAGTTCTGGAGTTTTATTTAAAATTATAGAGAAAAGAAGAAAAGGAAAGTTGAACATAAAGACAGAAACAGCAAAATGTGTGCTGGGCCTAAAAGGCAAGGTAGGGGTTACCACAAAAAGGCAAGATAGCCTTGGGGCTGGGTAGGCAGGTACTGTCTTCCAAGGGAGAGAGCAGGGAGAGCTCCTTCCCTAGTGCTCCATAGAAAAGAAAAAAAAAAAAAAAAGAGCAAAGCTCCTGGCACCATGCATATTTATCTGGATTCTGTTCTTGTGAGAGTTTCTCAATCCTGTGAGAAGAGAGGCGTTTGGAATTTCGTGCCCCAGGCCAATGTCAGCTCAAGGCAGTTCCCCCAAGATCATTCTCATCCTCCTAGCCAGGTGAGGCCACGCCCTATTCCTACATCATTAGGGGGTTTCAGAGCCGAAAGCCCAGGAATGCTTATTTCTGGCTCCTTTTACTGGGGACTAGTGTCTTTCCCATCCTCCAGGTGGGCTCTTGGGAATATCTGATCTGTTGCTGTGACTGTCTTTGATCCTAACCTAGGCTTTCTGGACCTTTAGCTTCTTGCTGTTTCTTTGTAATGAATAAGTGAAGGGGGTGGGCCTGCTAGGAAGGCAGCTAACTTAATGATTAAGTATAGGGAACACGTGTGTATTTAGTATACTATTGTAGAACATACATACATGCATATATGCACAGGTGTGTGTTTGTGTGTGAGTGTATGTGTGTGAGTGATATTAAATAAGAGTCTTTAGGTCGCTGCCTGCATTCTGTCAGGTAGGTGTGGGGGCTGTTTCCTGGTAACTGTGTCCATGGTGCCTCTCCCCAGTCCAGCTTGCCTTTCCTTCCTTTGTCTTTCTAATTACCCTGACTGTTGTAGCATCTATCCCTGAAGGCATAAGCTCCTTTCAGTGGTAGAAGCAGAAACTACTTTTAGTAAGTTTCCTTATTGATTCTGAATAAAGCTCAGTGAGGCCCTTATCCTATTATTATAGGCAGCTAAGTAAGGTAGAAATATTAAAGGCAGTCAGACAGGGCTGGGCCCTCAATGGAGTCAATACACAAGAGGAGAATACCCTACAACTATGGCTGGAGGCGCATCCATTGAAGGTCAGGCCTCAAGATAAGGCTGAGGGATAAACAATGAACTGAAGATCACACTCATTTGATCTGATAAAGTCTAGGTCACCCAGGTGGGCGACCAGGACCTCCAGATCCACCCCATCCTGGAATGTCTTTATTCTTTCCATGTTCATTTGCTATGTGACCTTCTTCTCCATTGGATCAATATTACCTAAGCGACTACACTTATAATATTATTGGCTAATCGTCATTTTGACACACATTGTACCTGCCTCGTGATTTTGCTCTATAAAACTTCCCCTGCAAAGTGAGCTCGTTGGCAACCCATTCGGGTCCCCTCCTGTCTCTCAAGAGCTCTCTTTCTCTCTCTCAATAAATTTCCTACTCTTAACCTCCTTTGTGCCTTAGAATTCATTCTTCGACTTCGAGGAACACAAACTCAGTGTAACTGACAACTAGCACGTTGGGAGTTATATTTTTTCCCCTATATCACTATCTTTCTCTACCTGTAGGGCTCCCTGCCCCTTACTGTAATACCATCCAAGAAAAAATGATCACCCCTCTAAGATGTTTATAATCTGGAAGTCTGAAAAGGCAAAACACACTGATAAACTTGTACAGAATGTGAAGTTCTTTATGCGGTCACTTGTGTCTGCAAAAGCTCCAAGATGTGGTCACGTATGTCTGTCTTTTTATGACCCTGTGCCAGGAAGTTCTTTGTTCCAGGAAGAAGCCCGCCAAAAAAAGCCCGCCAGGAAGGGCTGCTCGAGTTTGAATAAACGCG
>PVJO010029707.1:0-16487 GCA_004026905.1 Hystrix cristata
AAGCTTGCCCTGCCGGAATGGTGCCTCCAGAAGACTGCTGATTTTGACGTTCTTTTTCCTTTCATCATACTTCTTTCGAATCTTCTTTGATCGTTTTTTGTTTAAAATCTCTTCCTCCTGAGGAGTCAGCTTGGCCCCCTTCTTGCAGCCCAGGGGCAGTGCATATTGGGATTTGTACCACTGTCGGTAAGGCGTGCTGTCAATGAGCGTGATGCAATTCTTCACCAGGGTCTTGGTGCGGACCAGCTCATTATTGGATGCATTGTAGACACATCAGTGATCTTTGTTTTTCGAGTACAACACTCAGAGCCCCAGGAGAAGTTTCCCACATCCAGCCACAGGGCACGGTACTTCTTGTTGCCTCCTGGAACTCCAACTCGGACCGTGTGTATGCGGCGGGGGGCCAGTCTTAGTGTTGGCAGCAGGGCGTCCCAGCTCAAACTTCCGCGTCTTGTGGTAGGGCTTTCTTCTGCCTCCAGTCTTGCGGCGTTTATGCCAGTTGTCCTGAGAGAGGCCCATCGCTTGGTGCCGGCTGGAAAGAGTATTCTCAGCCTTTTTGTTCAGGCCCTTCCTACACTTCTTTCCTTCCTTTCTCTTTTTTAGTACTGGGGGTGGAACTCAGGGCCTTTGCAACTGAGCTACATCCCCAGCCTTCTTTATTTTCATATTTTGAGAAAGGGTCTCGCTAAGTAGCCCAGGCAGGCCTCAAACTTGCGATCCACCTGTCTCGGCCTCCTAGGTGCTGTGATTCCATGCCTGTGCCCCCATGTCAACCACAAAGCCTCATTTCTTTAGCTTTCTGGAAGCACCACACTCTCGGACCCGCTGGTGCCTATGCCTGGGGTGCTGCAAGCGCCTCCTGGTATCTTGGACCCTTGGCACCCTTCGCTTCAGCCTGGCCTGTCTGTTACAGCTCTGCCTTCACATTGCTCTTTCCCTACTCCAAACCCTCTCACTCCCTCAAGTGTGCCTCCCCTGACCTGCCAGTCTGAACCTCATGACACTCTTCTATGTCCCTTACCATCCTGTACCTACCTCTATTACACAGCCACACCTCCAGCCTCCACCTCCAGCCTGGCAGTTTGTTGAATGACTTTTTTTTTTTTGCACTGGGGATCAAACTCAGGGCCTTGTGCTTGCAAGGCAAGTACTCTAACCACTGAGCTAAATTCGCAGCCCTGTTGAATGACTTTAAAAAGAGGAAATTGGATGTCCTAGCAATCCAGAAAGGTATCTTGAAACTTACTGTTCATAACCAAATAATGACCAGAGCCCAGCCTTTAATGGCCTTGCTGAGAAGGCCTGAGCTTTCTTGCAGTTAAAACGGACGCCCATGAACAGCAAAGGACCAACAGCAGGAAGAGATAGAAAAGGGAGAAAATTTGTACCAGCTACTCCTCAGACAAAGGACTAACATCTAGAATACATAAAGAATTTAAAAAATCAGACCTCCCAAATATAAAGACCCAATCCAAAAATGGGGAAATGACTACTCAATAAATATACACCTCTCAGATGAAGAAGTACAAACAGCATATAAATCTATGAAAAAATGCTCAACATCACTGGTCATTCGACAGATGCCAATTAAAACAACACTGAGATTCCATCTCACTCCAGAGAGAACAGCTATTATCAAGAAATCAGCCAATAACAAATCCTGGCAAGGCTACGGGAAAAAGGCATCTGTCTCCATTGCTGGTGGCAGTGTAAACTGGTGCAACCACTATGGAAATCAATGTGGAGATTCCTTAAAAAACTGCAACTAGCCGGGCATGGTGGCACATGCCTATAATCCCAGCCAGCACTCAGGAGGCTGAGGCAGGAAGATTGCCATGGGTTCAAGGCCAGCCTGGACTACATAGTGAGTTCAAGGCCAGCCTGAACTACAGAGCGAGGTATCTTCCCAAGAGTTAAAAGCATCATACCAAAGTGATATATACATATCCATGTTTGTAGCAGCAGAGTATAATAGCTAAATCTTGGAAACAGCCCAAATGCCCATCAACAGATGAATAAATAGATAAAGAAAATGTATTTAGGACTGGGGATTTAGCTCAGTGATTAGAGTGGTAGCCTTGCAAGCACAAGGCCCTGAGTTTGATCACTGGCACCAAAAAAAAAAAAAATGTATTTATACACAACAGAGTACTACTCTGCCATAAAGAAGAATAAACTGAATCATTTGTAGGGCAAATGAATGCACCTCGAGACCATGATCTTAAGTGAAATAAGTTAGACACACAAGTTTAAATATCATTGTTTCTCTTGTTCGAGAAACCCGAAGGGTAAATAAATAGTAAAATGGAGGATAAGTATTGGGAACTAGGAAGAACTGGTTCACATGGGAAGGGAACAAGGGAGGGGAGGAGGGAAGGAAGAAAAAAGGATTTAAAAAAAGAGATTTGAAGGAAAAAAATGGAAACAAAGCTTTTGTAAATGGGGAGGGGAAGGCGGTTTGGAGGAGAGGAGAATGGGAAAAAAAGAATTAAGACTTTTATGTATAGGTACAAATTCCCTATGATGATTATGATCACTATGTATGGCAAATACGAACTAATAAACAAACACAAAATAGATAAAGGGGTTGGGGATTTAGCTCTGTGGTAGAGTGCTTGCCTAGCAAGCTCAAGGCCCTGAGTTCGATCATCAGCATCCCCTCAAAACCTGCCCCGCTGCAAAAAAAAAAACTGGATGGCCAGCAGCAGGTAGTGGTGTCTCCATCACCTGAGGGGGTTAAACTCTGGATAACCTTCCTTTCCAATGAAATCAAAATCAGCTGATTGGAACCTTAACTCCATCTGCAACATCTCTTTTCTTTTGCCATAAAAGGTAATTTAACTATGCACACGTCCGTGTAGTTGGGAGAGGGGATTACACAGAGCGTGTACATGGGGCCAGGGGCTGGGGAATCTTAGAATTAGAATTTTGTTTCCCATATATAGCTAGCAAGTGGCAACTCCAGCACCCAAATACAATGTGGTTTTTTTTCTTCCAAATACAATATTTTTTTACACCCCCCTCCCTTTCTTTCTTGCAGTTCTACTGAGCCCAAGGCCTCCACACTGAGCTCACCCCCAGCCTTTTATTTTGTGTTTTGAGGCAGGGTCTTACTGAGTCACTAAACTGTCCAGGCTACCCTGAAACTCCTTGGTTTAAGCAATCCTGCCTCAGCCTCCTGAGTAGCTGGGATGCCATTGTACCTGGACCTAGTTGTTTTTAACCCTTAAATCTGTACGTTTAATCCAGGTGAATCAAATGACACAAGAACTAAGAAACTGCAGGGTGTGGTGGTGCATGCCCATAATCCCAGCAATCAGGAGGCTGAGGCAGGAGATCACCTGGAGTCCAAACCAAACTGCACAAAAACAAAACAAAAAACCAAAATAAAATAAACAGATGCAAAAAAAAATATAGATGCTTCTTACCCCCTCTAAGAAGGACACAGAGTCGGTAATTGATGCTGCATCTTTTTTTTTTTTTTTAAATTTTGCCTTCGTAAAGCAAGAGCTGAGCTGGTGGGGTAAGCAGTCTGGCAGTTAAAAGGCCCAGCGGCTTGGGCGGCGGCAGGGGGCGGCCAGGAGAGGGTAGCTGGTATCCCTCTGTTCCCGGCCAGGGAGTAGCTGTGAAGCCCGCACTAACTTTATAAAATATAAAACCAGGGAGGGGGAAGGTCGGAGGGAGATTTGTAAAATACAATATCTTAGGGGGTTGGCAATAATAAAAAATAAGGTTCATTATTTACAAACAATTTCTGCTCTTGGTCTGTACAGTGTGGGGGGCTGTGCAGGGGGCAGTGGTCCTGTGGTCGTGAGGAAGTGGCCGGTGAGTGGTTTCGCTGAGGACGGATGGCTGTGGGGGAGAACAGAGTGGTTGGCCCACGGGGACGGTCCGAATGTCAGGGCTGGGACGGGGGGGACCCTGTCTTCTGGGGGTGCCCCAGGGACAGGGCACGGGCTGGATCCGGTCAGTGAGCATGAGAAGTCCTCTCTGGGTGCCAGGGGTGCATCCTGTGTCCTGGTCTCGGGTGGCCTAGGAGAGCTGCAGGGTGGTGTTGGGGCCCAGGTCCCTAGGGAGAGAAGAGAAGAGGGAGAATCGTGTCCCGCTAGCTGCCAGGAGATCGGGGACCCCCGGCGGGGATGGGGTCGGGGGGCCGCCCAACCTGTCCTGGAACCAGTCCTCAGGGTGGGAGAAGTTAGGACCCGTGCCGTTGCCCCCGACGCCCTTGGGCCAGGCCTCGCCCAGGTACTTGGTGGTCTCGTGGGTGCCGTCCAGGTGGTCTCGCTGCAGGGCATCCTGGGGCCGTGGCTCCACCGGGCCCCCGGGCGGGACATCCCAGCCTTCTGGGGGCTCCACGGGCAGCAGCGCTCCGTGGCCGTCCTCCCACGAGCCGGCGCCCTCATCGTAGAACAGCAGGCTCCGGGAGGGCACTGGGAAGGGACAGCGGGGTGATGGGGGTGCTCTGGGGTTCATCCTGCCCCAGGGGCCACTTCCTGGGCCTGAGCATGTGGTTACAGACACACGCTCTATAATCATTCGGGCGTGGATCTGAACCCAGCTCCCGGGCTGGTCATACACTTTAACCTTTTTAAGCCTCATTGTGCTGAGGTGGAAAATGGGGACACTGGGGCCAACCTTATGTCATATAAATGTGTAACAGAGGCCAACGGATCAAACCTGCCTAGTAAAACAGCTCAGAAAGTTAGTGCTTCCTAAGCAGAGGTCGTGTGTTGAGGACCCAAAAGCTCTGTTCTTTTGTTTTTGTTCTCTTTTTGTACACTGGGGACCAAACCCAGGGCCTTGTGCATGCTAGGCAGGTGTTCTATCATCGAGCCACATCCCAGGCCTTTCTTTCTTTTTATTTTTTTCTTTCTATTTTTGAGACAGGGTCTCGCTGTGTTGTCCTGGCTAGTCTCCAACACGGGAGCCTCCTGCCTCAGCCTTCTGAGTAGCTAGGATTAGGAGTGAGCACCACTGCACCCCGCTAGGTTCTAAACCCATCACGACCACTTATTTCTAGGAGCCCTGGCGTAAGTTTCTTCCTCATTCTAGGCCCAAGTTTGCCCTCCAGGGAAAGAAACATTGCAGGACATCTACTTGGACATGTACTATGTGCTCAGCCCATAGTGGATCCTTCAGTCTGATCAAATTATCGCAATCTCGCAAACTTTTTGGGAACGAGGTATTTTTTGTTTGCTTTTTGAGACAGGGTCTTGCTATATAGTCCAGGCTGGCCTTGAACTCACTATGTAGCCCAGGCTGGCCTCGAACTCATGGTGATCCTCCTGCCTCAGCCTCCCCAGTGCTGAAATTTGGGAATGAGGGTTTCTTCAGCTCTGCCTCACAAAGCAGGTGAGCAGGGTCCAGGCTCCCCACCATCTGCCCCCTCAGGCCCGATCTCTGCGATCTGACGGTGACAGGCAGCCTTGGAATTGTGCAAGGCCCAGCTCCAGAAGCCAGTGGCTCCAAATGCCACCTTCTCCCTCAGGGCTGCCATCTGTTCCCAGGGCTCACTCAGCCCCTGCCGCCTTTCCCTGCCACCTTGTCTCTCTGTTTCTTGGCCCCTCTGGCCTTGGGGGAGCACCCGGTGGCCCCCTGTCAACCCCTTCATGGCCTCCTTGCTCTTAGATGTCACCTCGTCTAAGAAGTGGCTGTCACTCCGCCCCACTTCCTCTTCCCCACCCTCCCCACACTTCCTCCTCTCCAGGCCTGGCCTCACTGTTCCCCCAGCCCCATCGCTCCTTCTCGATGCTCACTCTTCCATCCCCCTTCTGACCACCATCTGCTTCCTCTTTCTCCCATGTCATGCCAGATCCTGCTCCCAGGAAATGATGGCAAGCAACCCAGAAGTTCCTCTGTGTGTCAGCCCAAGTAGCCTCTGCCGCTGAAGCTCACTAGACTGCCCAGGCTGAGCCCGAACTCGAAATCCTCCTGCTTCAGCCTCTCAAGTGCTACGATTATACGTGTCTACCATCACGTCTGGCTAGGGATCAAAAATATCTGAACCCAGCTACCCCATCCTCAGCCCAGGGTAGACATCGCCAAGCCTCAGGATTCTTCTAACACAGAGTGTCAGGCAGACGCACCCCATTATTAGATAACCCCTGTCCCAGGAAGCAAATCGTAGACCCTCTTTGGGCCTCAGTTTCCTCATCTGCAGAATGAAGCGGAACAATGAGATGATGCCAGCCCCAAACGTGGCTCTGCTCTTAGATGTGGCTTCCGCCGTGCAGGTGAGGTGGGCTGAAGCTGGACCTGGGGAGGACTCACCCTGGCTGGCGGTATAGATACTGTCGGCAGCCACGGGGTCTTCCTTCACAGCCTGGGAGCTGGAGGAGAACTCAGGAAGGCAGGGCACGAGGGAGCCCAGCACTAGGACGAAGCATAAGGCTGCCACCTGGTTGGGAGAGCAGGGCGGTCACCGAGGGCCAGGAGGGCACAGGGCCACCTGCAGGACTCTCAGCGTTTGCCAGGAGAGCAGCTCCCAGAGCTGACACCCCCTAGACTTGGGGTCCCCCAGCTTCTCTGGAGCAGGTGGGGCTGCGGGGCCACCCACGGCGCGGCGGTGGGGGTTGCTAGGAGGAGGGAAGCGGCCCGTGTGGCTGTCACTCGTAGGGTGGAGGCTTTGGGACTAGAAGAAAGGGGAGGCAGGAACCCAGGCACTGGGCACAGCGGGCCCCAGCTGAGCCCTGCGTATGATGTGAGCAGAGGCCCAAGCCAGACTGCACCCTGGGTTTCTTTTTTCCTTTCCTTTTTTTTTTCTTTCAGTACTGGGGATTGAATCCAGGGCCTTTGTACCAAACTATGTCCCCAGCCCTTTTTACTTTGCGACAGGGTCTCAAAATTGCCAAGTTGCCCGGGCTGAGCTCAAACCTGAGATCCTCTTGCCTCAGCCTCCCAGAGTGCTGGGATCACAGGCTGGTACCACCACACCCGGCTTCTTTTGGGTTCTAGGATTATGCTTAGCCTTCTTCCTGCCTACATCCATATTTCTTGCATCTCCCCAAATCCTTCGCTCCACAGGGTCTGCAGAAGTGGCCTCTTGAAGGGACCCCTGGCTGGGCTCATTGGGGTCACCTTGCAGCCACACTGGGATAGCTGCACTGCACAAGGCTCTGCCAGGGCCAGTTTATCCTGGTGATGCCACCCATGACATCGCCAAGCCCTTGGAGCTCTGCCCCCTACCCTAGGAAGCCCACAGAGGTAAGAGGGTCTCCTGTGCTAGGTGGGGACAGCACCTACCATGAGGCAGGTCCCAGTCTGGGTGGCTGCCATCTTGTAAGGTCTGGAGATCTTGCTGGTGACCAGAGTCTGGAGTTTCTGCAGCTGCTGGAGCAGGTTCCTGAGGAGAGCACAGTGGTCACTGGAAGCCAGACCTGGCTTCCACCTCCGCTACCGGGCCTCTCCCCAGGGGCTGGGCTGTTTCCAGCTGGGCCTGCACACCTTTTCTCTTGGTCAGGTCACCTCCCACTGGCTCCTGTGCTCTGTGTGTGGCCAGCGGTGGCCTTGCTTCTGTGGATGGCGGGGCCACCCTAGGGACACTCAGGGGCACCCAAGGACGCAAGTGGGCAAGGCCAGCCTTCTTCGTCTTTTATTCCTTTGTGGGGTTTTTTGGGAGGTATCGGGGACTGAACCCAGGACTTTAACACTGAGCTACATCCTTGGCTCTTTTTGTTTGTTTGTTTGGGTTTTTTTTTTTTTTTTTTGGAGACGGGGTCTTGCTATGTAGTTCAAACTGGCCTTGAACTCACAGTGATCCTCCTGCCTCAGTCTCCTGAGTGCTGGGCTTATAGGCATGTGCCACCTGGCTTTTTTTGTTCGTTTGTTTGTTTTGAGACAGGGCCTTGCTATGTGGTCCAGGCTGGGCTTGAATTCACTACATAGCCCACGCTGGCTTCAAACTCATGGCAGTCCTCCTGCCTCAGCCTCCCAAGTGCTGGGAGCCCTTTCTTTTTTTTTTTTTAATTTTTAAATTTTGAGACAGGGTCTCACAAAGTCACAAAATTGCCCAGGCTAGGCTTGAATTTGGCAATCCTCCTGCCTCAGCCTTGAAGAGTGCTGGGATTATGGGTGTCAGCTACTACACCTGGCTGGCCTCTTTCTTGCCCCAGTCACAGAAGCACTGATCTTCATTCCTTTGCACCCCGAAACACCCTAAACTGATAAGAAGGGCGTGTTTGTCACAGTGCCTGGCTCATATGTCCCATAAACGGAATCTGTTTTAGTACATGCACTGCTGAAGCAAGCACGACAGCGACTGTTTATGTTAACTTTATTGCTGTTTTTGCTGTGATGGCAACACTCACAGCGCCTTGTTTACTTATGGATTTCCATGTCAGTCTCTATGGCTAATTGTGGGCTCCCTAAACGTGTCCCACCCAGCGTGGAATCCTCCCCTGCACGCGGCCAAACTGGTGCAGTTCCCAGAGTGAACAGCAGGTGGCGAAATAGCTCCTGGGACCTGGCCCTATTTTGGTCCTCGGTGGAGAGGTGAGACTTGAAGGGGGAGGGGCTGGGGATTCTCCCGGCCAATCAGGGAGAAGCAGGGGTGGAAGGCGGAAGGGAAAGAGGAAAGGCGGGCGTTGGGGTCCTAGTGTACACCAGGCTGTGGGCTGTGTTGGCATCACTGTCAGCAAATACTTTAAAGATCTATGCAGGGTTGGGGATATAGCTCAGGTGGTAGAGCGCTTGCCTAGCAAGTACATCGCCTTGAGTTCGATCCCCAGCACCAAACAACAACAACAACAAAATAAAGATGTATGCGGGGTCACAACTGGGCTCCATCAAGAATTCAGAATGTTAATAAAACAAGAAGAAAAACTAGCGTTTTAGGAGCTGAGCATTCTTAAATGCCACCCATCATGCTGGACCCTTGAGTCACACTCTCCTAGAATGCTCACATCCCTCTTATGAGATAGTGTGCCTGTCATTTCCCTGCAGTCAGAAAACGAAAAACAAAACAAAACTGGGGCCCACCGGGGCATGAGGGCACATGCCTGCAATCCTAGATACTTGGGAAGCTGAGGCAGGAGGATTGTAAATTTGAGGCCAACCTGGGCAATTTAGCCTGTCTCAAAACAAAAATAAACTAGAAGCCAGGCATAGTGGCGTACATCTGTAATCCCAGCACTAGGGAGGGTGAGGCAGGAGGGTTGCTGCAAGTTTGAGGCCAGCCTGGGGCACATAGTGAGTTCAAGGCCAGCCTGGACTGCATAGCGAGACCTTGTCTCTGAAAACAAAAGGAACCAAAAAGGGCTGGGGAGGTAGCTCCGTGTGAAGGTCCTGAGTTCAACTGCCAATATGGCAGCGAATAAAACCAAACCGAACTCAATCTAGATTTTTGGGCTCTACTGCTGGAGCTTCTGATTCAGTGCACCCTGGCATAGAGTCTGACAATCAGTATTTCTTTTTCTCTTTCTCCCTCCCTTTCTTTTTTCTCTTTATTTCCTTCCTTCCTTCCTTTCTCCTTCCCTCTCCCTCTTTCCCCTCTCTCTCTCTCTTTCTCTTTCTTTCTTCTTCAGACAGGGTCCTGCTGTGTAGCCCAGGCTGGCCTTGAATTCCTGACCAACCTGTCTCAGCCTCCTGAGTGCTGGGATCACAGGTGTGCACCACCACACTCGGCTTATTTTTATTTTGAGACAGGCTGAATTGCCGCATTTCTAACAAGTCACCAGGGCATGTGGTTTGGGGATGGTGCCTGGAACTCTTCTCCGTGCCACTTCTCTTGTGTGTCTCACCAGCCCGGCAGCTGTGTACCTTACATGTAGGTGAGGAAGCCTGGAAGCTGGGGCAGAGCAGGACGTAATTGTTCCCAGATGCAAGGTGTGGTTTGGGGGGACACTGGAAGTCTCCTCCCTCATGGCCCCAGAGCTAGGCAGAGCCAGGCGCCACCTGAGGCGGGCAGGGGACCAGGCGGCACCACCTACCTGTTGGTGTTCTCCAGGGTCTCCACCTTCTTCCATAGCTCGTTGTTCTCTGATGTGAATGTCTCCACCCTGGAGGGGCCAAGCGGGTACAGGCTCGGGGCAGCCCCCAGACTCACCCCTGGCTGGCAGCTCTACCCACCAGGGCACCATTAGGGCAGCATGGCCTGAGAAAGAGGATGAGGACAATAGGCCATGTTTTGGGGACCCTTACTTCTTTTCTAGGCACTCCACGTATTCCTTCTTCTTACGGCGGCTCTCCTGGGCTGAGATCTGGGGAGGGAGGATCCCAAAACAGTTACTACTGCCACATCTCCACTTCCGGGGCCAATTTTGGGGGAGACATCACTAAGGGAGCCTCCAAAGCCCAGGCTGGGGCCAGGCGCTGTGCGCGGCCTTTACCTTGTTCTTGATTTTCCTCCGCACCCTCTTCAGGGCCTTCTCCTCCGCCTTGGTGAGGGGCAGTTTGGTGGGGATGGGGTAACCCTCGGCAATCAGGGTGCGCTTCTCCTCCTCGGTCAGGAGCAGTGGCCCTGACGTCCCCTGTAATTTCTGCAGGGAGCAGGACACGGGGGTCAGGCACCAGGCAGCCCTGGCTTCAAAGTCAAGCACTGTTACGTGCTGTCTGTATGCTTAATGCTCTGGGCCTCAGTTTCCTACTCTGAAAAGGGGGCGGATCTGAGTTCCATCTAGTGATGATATCCAGTCCAGGTCGGGGTGCCGGGAGCCCAGCAGGCCACACACTCAGGACAGCATCCCAGAGGCTCCCAGAACCCCGCCCTGGAGTCTGCAGGCTCAAAGCCCCCTCGTCCAGGGTCCCTTCTCCTTCCAGCCCAGCACTCAGGGCTGAGCTCCAGGCTAACCCCAGGCAGGGCCCCCTGGGGGCCAGCTCCTCTCCCTGGACCTCAGGATGTCCAGTCCAGTCCTGGCTCTGCAGCTCTTGGCCACTTCTCTCTGCCTCAATTTCCTCAACACCATGAGGCAGGGTTAGAAGATTGTCTGCCATCTGCCAGCCAGATTGGGCCAAAGTTCAAGTTTCTGAATTCTCATGAGGTGGGGATCAGACTTGGGGTGCCCTGACCCTCCCCTCCTGTCATGCACTGGGGGGATCAACTCAGTTTTCCTCTTCTGGGGCCAGCCCACCCCAGCTCCTTACATGTGGGGCAGTGAGGAGGGGGGAGGTGGAGATGGCATTGGAAGATCGGGCCATGGGCCGGACAGGGCTGGAGGGAGGCAGCGAGCGGGGACTCTGGGAGCCGTCGCTGTCGCTGCCATGGCTGCTGGGGGGCGTCGGAGGCATCTGCACCAGGTCCTCTGGGAAGAGAGGGGACTGGGTTAGCAGGGCGGCACGTTAGGGCAGAGCTGGGACATCAGGCGTCCAGCTTAGTGCCCATGGGAAATGGGCCCTTGACCGTAGCAGTGACATCAGAGGCCCCTCTGCGGCACACTGTGGCACCAACACTCAGCTCCCTGCAGTCTGTGGGTGCCACAGAGGCAAGATTCGCGTCCAACCCTGGCTTCGAAGATTTCGATGTTTTGTTCTCTTTTGCCTTTTGTTTTACAGGGTCTCACCATGTAGCCCAGGCCAGCCTCGAACTCACTACGTATCCCAGACTGGCCTCAAACTCACGATCCTAGCACCTCAGCCTCCCAAGTGCTGGAACGGATGCTGGAATCACAGGTGTGCGCTGCCTCACAGGTGTGGCTCAAAGATTCAGGCTCTTTAAGCCTCAGCTCTACAACCCCAGGAGGTAATGGGGATCTGAAACCAAACCTGTGGGGGCATCCAACCGAGCAAGCAGTCTTCTCCCTGTTCCTTCTTCCAACCCAAAATATTTAGCCACAACCACTCAGCGTTTCCTTTCCAATGTCAGGGTAATGGAGCAGGGATTGCAATTTCAGAAGAGCAGAGAAGGGCCGGCCTCCTCCTCTATGCCATCCCCTCTGTGGCCATGGTGCCAGGAAGCCTGACAGTCTGCAGCATCGGACTGCCAAGGAGAGCTCCCACGGCAGCACAGAGTGCCAGGTACTTCCGGTGTGGAGACCTGGCGCTCCAGCTGCCAGAAGGGCAGGGCTGGCCTAGTCCTTCCAGGCTCCACACAAGGCTGGCTCTTGCAGGAATTCTCTTTCCTTCCCTTTGACACTTAATTGGCCCTTCTAGATGCCACACTGGATGCCACACAGCAAAGCGCACTCCAAAGAGCACTGGACTTAGAATCAGGGAGGCCGGAGGCCAAATCCTGATCATCACGTCTCCCAGCTGCTCGACCTTGGTTACGTTCAGATAGCCTCTCCCAGCCTCCCCTCCCTCCCCGCTGCTGCAGCAGGACTCTGCTCGGAGCTACGAGAATGTGATGAGCAACTAACTGTACATGAGATGCTTTAGGAGTGACAGGCACTCTGCAGCTAAGGGGTCTAACACCAGCCCTTCTCACATCCACATCCTGTCTCCTCTCCAAGGCGGTGGGGACCCCAAGAGTGAAACTGACCCTGTTCACCTTTCTACACCTTGTGGACTGAGCTCAGAGCCTGATGCATAGTAGATTCTTAGTCGGTGTTTGATAAATTAATGAGGCGGGCCTGGAAAGATTCTGCTATCCTTTTGTTGTCTGGCCAACACCCAGAAGCTCTCTCTGTCCCCTTCTTGCTTGGCTGACCTGGGGATGAGCTCCCAAGACTCTCTGAGGACTTGCCATCAGCACACCCATGTCACTGCTGGGTCATTGGTAGTTTGTCCGTGATCCTGGGAACTCTGTGATCTATTTGGATATAAGGGCTGCTTTCTCTCTGCTTCCCCGGTGCCTGGGACTGGGAGATGCTGCCTAGTGGACTCTGGATGGATGGGTAGATAGGTGGATAGATGGATGGCTAGATGGCTGGATGGCTGGATGGCTGGATGGCTGGATAGTCAGTGGGATGGTGGGATGGGCGGATGGATGATTGGAAAGATGGATGGATTGTTGAGTGGATGTATGGACACTGGGAGGGCTGGCTGGCTAGCTGCTTGGATGGTTTGATGAATGGATGGTTGGATGGATGGATGGATAGTTGGGTGGGTGAATGGGCAGTGGGATGGTTGGATGGATAGTTGGAAGAATGGGTGGGTGGATGGGTAGATAGATGGGTGATGGGATGGTTAGATAGTTGGATGGATGGGTAGTGGGATATTTAGATGGGTGGTTGGATGAATGGAAACTGGATGGCTACAGAGTGGGCTTCAGTTCACGAATTGATTGAAGAAGAATTAGGGAGGAGGGTGAAAGGGTGTTGGTATAATGATGGAAATCGTAGACTGAGTAAGGGGGGAGTGGAAGAGAAGAGGGAGCATGATGATGGAGAATAGGTAGGGTGGGGAGGAGAGGATATCTGGGGGAGAATCAGGAGGTTCCAGGGGTGGGGGGCTAGACTGTGGGCGGAGTACACTCTCTGTTTAAGACTCAGAGGGAAACAGCCTTTCCCCAACATACTCACCTGGTGTCACTTTGAGGAACTGGCTCACCTCCTGGGGCTCTGCTTTGATCACTGGCAGCTGTGTCATCTCTCCTGGAGCCTGAGGAAGGATGGGTCCAAGTCTGCCAGCTATCCCTGGGGTGGTCCCCCCCATGCCATCCATCCCACCTTCCTCCCTGAGGCTGGGTGTCTTCCCTACGTGGTCAAGGGAGTGGCTGGGCTTGGGGCTCTAGGCACAGCCCACAGGGGACAGAGGTGAGTTCTCATGCTACACCTAAGAGGAGAGAACGACTAGGTAGTATAGTTCAGACTTTAAGCTTGGAGCGGAACAGCTTCCTGTGGCCTCAGAGGCCAAGCCACCCTCTCTGTGGAGGGTGACCCTGTGTGGACTGTGAAGGTTGCCTGGGCCTGGGTATGTGGGTTGCCCCAAGGACCAGCGGTAATGTCTGGGTGTTATGGTTTAGTTCTAAAGTGTCCCTCAGAAGTCTCCTGGGTTCAGAGGTGGGCTTCTGGAAGGTGACTGGATCATGGGGGCTGTACTCATCAGTGGAGCCATCGACCTAATAGCAGGGCCTGGTTGGAAGAGGTGGGTCACAGGGGTGTGACCAGGAAGGGTGAATTCCTGTCCCTGGCTCCTCCCCTCTCTCTGCTTCCTGGCTGCCATGGGGTGAGCAGCTTTCCTCCATCACACCCTTTCACCAAGCTGTTTCTGCCTTGGAGTTGACCAACCATGGACTGTACCCTCTGAAACCTCTGCTCTCTTCAGTTGAGGATGTTGGGAGTTTTGTCCCAGTGTTGGGAAAGGGACTAATACTCTGACACCCTGAAACTGTGGCTATCACAGAGATTTTAATGCCTGGGGACATGGCTTAGAAGAGCACAGAAGGAGGGATTCCTTGGCTACGGCTCAGTCCTATAGGACAGGTAAGAGTCAAATCCAGAAAAAGGATTTGGAAGCAATGAGAGCCCCTGATGGGTTTTAGGCAAGGGATGGATGGAATCAGATTTGCATGTTTAATAAGTGCACATTTCTATTTATTTATATTCCAACTTGCTCAGGAACACATGTGGCTTTGCACATGTGACATCAACATGTGTGTCAGTGGTCGTCTCTTAGGAAGGTGTAGTTTTGGGTGATTTTGGGAGCCATCTCTCCCTGCTGGATCTACAGCTGGCACAGAGGTTGTCATGTTCTAGGTGGGACACAGAATCCCGAAAAAAAGAAGTTCCAGCTGGCCTTGAACTCACTGCGATCTTCTTGCCTCAGCCTCTCATGTGCTGGGATTACAGGTATGTGCCACCATGCTCAGCTCTTTAAAAGATTTTTAAATTGAAAGAAAAATTGAGACAAGGTCTCACTAAATTGCTAATTGCCCAGGCTGGGCTTGGACTTGCAACCCTCCTGCCTCAGCCTCCCAGAGAGCTGGGATTACATGTGAGCACCACCATGCCTGGCTATCACAGAGATTTTAAGATGTCCCTCATTGGAGAATCTTAGGCCTGAAGGCTCCTGAGGGGGATCATGTGTCCTTTTTACAGAAAAAGAACCTGAGGGAAAAAGAAGGAATTAAGCGTGCCAGCACACAGGTAAGAAGCCCCCGGACCCATGCAGGACCTTGTCAGGAAGCCCCGGGTCCCTGTGTTTGGGCCTTGCCTCTCCAGAAGTGTCTAGGATTGAGAGCTGACTGCTGTTATCTGTAATTCATAATTCATAGAAGAGAATGTGGGGTCTGGCAAGAGAGGGTGGCTTATTAATCTCATCAACATATAACTGAAATATAGGACAATTTCTGTTTTATACTTTTCCTGGTCTTTGGAGATAAGGTCTATCTATGTATTCTGGCTGGCCTGGAACTCATTATGGAGCCCAGGCTGGCCTTGAACTCACTGTGATCCTCCTGCCTCAGCCTCTGGAGTACTGGGATTACAGGTGTGCACCACCACGCCTGGCTGCTAGGAAGTGGCCTGGACTGTCTCTGTCTCTGATACCTTGGTCAGGGTCAAGCCCGGCCCTGCTTTCTGCACATGGGGAGGTCCTCGGCTCACTCGGAGGGTGCTGTGGCACATGCCATTGCAGCATGGTGAAGGGGCAGGTAAGGGGGAGGCAGAGGCCTGCTCCGGGGCTGCTGAGACCCTCCGTCCCAAGGGCCACAGTATCTTCTTGTTCACCATGTCCCACAGACCCGCTGGCCCCTCCCTCCTTCAGTCCCTACCATGGTCCCCAGGCTCACCTGGTGGGGGATAGGCAGCCTGGACAGAGGGCTGAGGCCCAGCAGGGGGGTGGTGGCCATGGTGGCGGCGGCCATGGCCGAGGAGGCGGCCAGCGGGTCCACGGGCAGCTCCGGGCTCTGCTCCTGCTTCACCATGATGGAGCAGAGTTTGTGTCCCAGCGCCCATGCTCCGTGCTCCACGTCTGGGGGAAGCGGCAGGACCCAGGCTCAGGGGACTCCCAGAGCCCAGTGTGCTGCACAAGGAGAGATGCTGGGGTACGTGGAGGGGGGACAGGTGGGGGCCCTTGGAAGGTGATGGTGTGGGGTAGAGGAACCCGGGGCATCGTCTGCATCTGGATACCAGGGCCAGGTCCCTCCTGACTGGCTGGATGACTTTAGGCGAGATGTTTACCTTCTCTGAGCCTTGGCTTCCTAATCTTTTTTTTGAGACAGGGTCTCACTATGTAGCCTAGGCTGGCCTTGAGATTTCGGTGATTCTCCTGCCTCAGCCTCCCAAGTTCTGGGCTTACAGGCTCTGTGTGCCATCACGCCCAGCTTTGAATTAGTAATTTCTAAAAAGATCAATCTGCACATGGGAATGGGCTGACTGGCAGGATGGAGGTAGGGAGGCCTGCGGGAGGTGCTGAAATAAATCACCTGGGCTCAAGAGGCTGAGGTGGAACAAGGCAGTGGGAATGGAGAGGAACAGAGTTGGGAGGGAGAATCCACAGACCTGGAGACACGGGGTTGTGCTGTTGGAAGGAGGTGGTGCTCAGGGCTCCCCGCAGGCTGGGTCTGCCTGCTGCCCTGGGCAGCAGAGAGATGGGGACAGGCAGCCGTGGAGGAAGGGCTGGAGGGGCTGTGGGGCTGCTGTGGGTGGGAGAGGGGTCAGCGGCTCCCAGGC
>PVJO010029708.1:0-16478 GCA_004026905.1 Hystrix cristata
TGACATTAGAGAGTATTACAAATATTATGTTATGGAACGTCAAGCACAAGAAACATGTCCAGGCTTCAGGATAATTAAAATGAAATAACAGAAAAAAAGCCCCCAAAACAAAAAAAACCAGGACAATTTTGCCTCTTTAGAAGCAAAGGTGGTTAAAATACTTTCAAATTTATGATATAGTAAATTTGCTTGCTGATATTCAGGACCTCATGGAATTTTCCATATTCATCAGAATAACTTTTAGGTTTTTAAAGAATTTTTTCTTATATTTGATTTATTCTTTCCAACAGAAAGGCACGGTTTGATTTTGTTTTTTGTTTTTTTGTGGTGCCGGGGATCGAACTCAGGTCCTTGTGCTTGCCAGGCAAGCACTCTAATCACTGAGCTAAATCCCCAGCCCTTGATATATTCTTTGTTAATTTTTCTTTTCCATTGTCTTGGAACTTCATCTTAGTGGTTTTTTTTTCTAACTCCTTGAGTTTAATGTTTATTAAATATACTTTTATTCCTACTTGTTGTCCCTTTCTGTGTCAAAGTCATATCATAGATTATTGTTATGAATTTTATCCCTGGATTTCCCTAAGGCTACATCTTGTATTTTAGAAAGAAAAGTATTTTATCTTAGATGTTTTTATTAATGCTATTTGTAAAATGCTTTGTAATAACAGATGCTTTCTACCATATTTTGTGTATTATTTCCTCTACCATGACCCTCTGCAATGTTGCTATGCTTAGAGCCAGCCAATTGTGGACTGAAACCTCTACAAATTGTGAGCTAAAATAAAACTTTCCTCCTTTAACTTGTAGGTGTTGGGTATTTTGTCTCAGCAATGAGGAAAGTATCAAGAGATCACTTATTAGTGGTCTTCAAAAATACACCAAAGAAAATAGTTTAAGTACAATCCATTATAATTAATTTGTAGAGTTCTGATTTTTCCATTAACTCACTGATTATCTTCTTTGTTTTGTTTCCTATAGTTTTCCCAATATATTTATTTTGGGAAATAAACATTTTCCCATTTTACTAACCACAAATATATTTCTAGTAAACATCTTAATAACTAAAGTCAGCTCAAGCTGGTTCTTTAGAATTTTTCTTTTTCTTTGGTAATCAAACTAAAAGGGATAAATTGATTATTCTATCTAGATATGTAAGAAATGTCCAGACCGAAGGAGTAGACGCAAAGGCATGCAGAGAAGGGAAAATGAGGCTTTAATTCAGTCTTGCAAAGCTGGGTGTCTGGCAGACAGGCACACCTGATACAGTTACAGCGAGCAATTTAACCCCTAGCATGTAGGTCCCTTCCCCTCTTTTTTTTCATTGGCTGAGTACTATTGGGGGTAGCCACCTAGACCTTGGCCCACCTAGTAAGCCACCAGACCTTGGCCCACTCCCTCTACAAATATTTAGTGGGTTTAAAAGCAAATGATTAAACCACAGGGGTATAACTTCTGAACTGCCATTACTTTTCTAATCAGAGTTAGCAGAGTGAAGCCATACTTTGTTATCTATGCCTCCTCACTTTCTTTAGGGACCTTTCACATGCCTGACCTTAGTCACATCTGCAGGCAAGTACGAAATTTTGTCTACTAGTAGTTTTCCATTCAGAGTTAAAGACTTTATCTTGAAAATGGACCACTTGAAGTTTTAAATTCTTATATATATTATAAATAAAATTATGTACTTGAAAGAATAAGAAGTTCCTCACTTAAGTCAACCAAATATTAGCCCAATAAACATTTAAATGGGGCTACCATTATAACTTTTAAAAGCAAAACAGAGTTAAAGTCAAAACTCAAAATTGTAGCTTAAATAGGATTTGAAATGAGTACTTTGTATGAAAATTAATCCCTTTTCTCTTTTTTAGACAAGCTCTCACTATTATGTAGTCCAGGCTGGACTTGAACTCAGTATGTAGCCCAGGCTGACCTCAAACTTGCAGCAACCCTCTTACTTCAGTCTCCTAAGTGCTGGGATTACAGACATGCACCACCATGCCTGGCAAGAATTCCCTTTCTTAATAAAAAGTATGTTTTGAATTAGAGCTGGAGCCATCAGCATGAAGTCATGTTTAGCTTAATATAGATGCAGACGGTTACATGTAGAAGTATTTACAGATATGTTTATACACAGTAGTTAATAAACATATACATACTTCCTTTTTCTGTCAGCTGAGACAGCTAGAACCCATGGGGACACCCAGGGCCCAGATCTTAATTTCTAATACCATTTGCCAATAAAAAGAAACCAGAGCTCCTTAGAGAAATGGCTGATTCTAGGGCTGGAGCAGAAATAGACAAGATGAGTGTGCAGCATTTTATAGTATGAAAAAGCATGGAAGTGCTTTAAAACAAAAACACCCTACATAATGAGGTCTTGTGAAAGGGACAGGAGCAAACTGAAAAATTTCTCAATGGCCAAAGCTGCAATAATGTGAGCAGTAAAAAACAAACAACAAACACACAAAAACAGTTATAACATAATGTTTAAAATAAACACCCTACACCCACACTTTTAGAACTAAATGATTGAATATTAATAAATAAATGGACAAGAAGAGACAGAAATCTCCCACCCAGAAAATTCCAAATAATTTGTACAGATACTCTGCTGCCAAGAAGGGGGAGCTCCTCTTTCCTTCAATGTGAGTATCAACTTACTTCCAAGGAATATATTCTTGAGGGGGGAGGGTTATAGCTACATGGTGGAGAAACCTGGCGGGCACTGCAGAGAGGAGGTGATCAAGGTCCACACCAACAGTGAGTCATATTACCAGTCAGTTCCCTTCATAGAAGGGGATGACGCTGATACTTTATGTGCCTCTGTGTCCTTCCTTCCAAAACCTCATAATCCCAGCATACTCCTGAGAAAAATATCAGACAAATTCTAAAAAAGAAGCATTCTGTGAAAATTCCTGACCATCGTTTCTAAACAGTGCTCAACACCGTCAAGGTCACCCGAAACAATAAATGTCAGAGAAACTGTCACAGCCAAAAGGAGCATCAGGAGACAGGACAGCTATGTAATGCGGCATCCTGGATGAAATCTTGTAACAGAGAAAGGATACTGGGTTAAAATTAAGGAAATCTGAATAACATGTGGGCCTTAGCTAATACTGTATAAATATTCATTAATTGTGACCAATGTGAGATATATATAACCCAAGGAAAACAGGTATAAGGTGTAACAGGTATACTCTCATTTCAATTTTTCTGTAAATATAAAATTATCTTTATAGTTTTTTTCAAAAGTAGAAGTATAAAATGTTTTGATGATTTCAGATTGTATGTGTAAACTATTAGCAATTAAAAAGTTAATTTTATTAAATTATTATTTTTCTCTCTCTTGTTTGCAGTCATAGCTGCATTTTTTTTTCATGAAATGACTTATTTACTTACTTGAACTCCGAAGGCACAAACTTCTACATCTGCCTTTTAATGTGTTATTCTTTAGTCTCTTGTTGCAATATTTTTAAATATAATTTCTTTCTGGAAACAATCCATTATGGAGTTATGCTTTCAAATGTATTGAGGGAAGGACATTAGTTCTTCCCTTTTTAGGTTCAAATAAATCTTGCATTCAAACTTCAGATCTCACATATAATACCTTTACTTTGAAAGGGAAAATGTGCTTGTGAGATAAACAAAATACTGCACAGTGCAACATGCAAACACCATTGTGGATTTTGAAGGTTGAGAGTGACCCTGAACTGAAGAACTCCAGCAGGTACAAATTATTCCAAAAAAGAAGGGTGTCTGGGCAAAAAGAAAGTGAAAGGGGCAAAATAATGTACTCAAAGCACATCATAAGTTGTTACTACTCATACATTTTATAAATAATATACATAATGAAGCTCTTCCTATTTTTTCTGTATTTCTCAGTATCATATAGGAAGTTATTTGGGGACCTGTTTGTGGTGATTATATTAATATATGGCCAATTCCTGCATCTCTGCTGTTGAAATATTTACAAAAATTAAAGGCCCTTCCCCTGACATTAAAATCTGCACAACCCTGGAAAACACTTGAAATAAAGTTGTTTCCTTTATGCGAGAATGCATAGTCCACTGGGGACTTTCACTGGAGCATGCTAATGTTAGAAGGACACAAAGCACCCGTTAGGGACAAAGGAAAGAAACTGGTGCTGTTACCGAAAGTTGTACCACATTCTAAATAGGACAAGTCATCACGCTATGGTGTTTCAATATCATACTGAAACACTTTCTAATAGGACCACCCAAGGATTATCCAGTTCTCGAGAGGATATACCATTGTTTGGTCCACAAGCTATTTTTGATTGAGGGCCAGTTTCTGTGAATTACCTGTCAATGGTACAGACTTTTTTCTATTAGAGGTGCAAATGATTTCTCTCAGAAAAGATAACCCAAAAGGTTATAGTTCTATTGCTTGGAAGGATATTAATCAGTTTTGTTTCTTACTGAGTAAATTTATTTCAGCCAGTCTTTTCTTTCCTGGCTGACTTAATGCACCAATATAAATCAATCTCTCTCTCTCTCTCTCTCTCTCTCTCTCTCTCTCTCTCTCCTTTTCTCCCTTCAGATATAGAGAGCTATCTCTTCACACACACACACACACACACACACACACACACACACACACACACACAGATAGCATATGTATATACACATGTATCTGTATATACATATATACACATACATACATGTACATAAAATATGTATAATTTATACATATGTATGTCAAATATTATTTTAAATGTTCTTTAAGGAACTTAACTATTCTACTAGCATTCTTACTAATAACCGAATACATCTTTCATGTATATTTATTCAATATTTCTATGTCATGTTTCAACAAAATGATTCAAAATTTTTTTTTTCTTATATTTCTCCAGGTAAAGCCTTCCATATATGCTCCTCAAGCCTCTAAAACAAGTCATTAAAAAAAGAATTTATGCATAAATGTGTTGGTTCAGAGCTATCTTACTGCCATTAGAGTTTACTTGTTCCTGGCTGCTATGTACATCCTCATCTATTTGTAAGTAGTACGTGGTGCAAGACAGAATTTCTGGGCAGTTATGAGTGATGACAAAGCATAGACAGCTTAACTTTTGCAGAGTTAATAGTCTGACCTACTGATGGATGAACAAGTTGAATGTGTCATAAGCTTTTAGAGCATTTAAGCCATTACCAGTTGGAAAATGCTTTTGATAATTATTTTTACACTTTAAAAGAAAATTACTTCATTAATAAAAGTCAGTATTTACTCATCTCTCATCAATTATTATCCTCAAGGGAATGAAATATATTTCAATCTGCAGATTATATGAGAGGGGAATATTTTAATTAATTAAAATTATTCTTTATCAAGTAATCAAATTTTAACATTGTCCCTTCTGTGATACAATCATGGCAAGGTAGAAGACATTATGCAAATAACTTAAACTAAAAAACAATAAAGCCTGAGTAACTATTATATTGATTCATTAAATAATCCATATGGACAAATTGTGTTGAACAATCATTTGTCTGTTCAGTCAGCGTAAGAATAAAGTGCCACAAAATGAGTCATCCTTGAAAATCTACTGAGTGTAGCTGCTGAAACAAAGAAATGTGAGCAAAAGTATCCAGGTTGGTGTAACTATTATTGATGAGGAGGAGACCCTAATTGTTTAGACCTTTACATAACAAAGTCAGCATTTTACAAATCAGTGAACATGGAAGTCCTGGAATCAATGGAAGTGGGACAGGAAAGTCTGTCCCCGTAAAAAAATCTATTGCTTCTTTTATTTATATTCATCTCTATAACATACAAATCACTTCAAGAGCTAGTAAGTGGCATGGTTGGAATTTGAACTGCAAGACTTTAAACTCTTACATCCAGTGCTTTTTCCAAATGATGATTATATCCATATCCTACTCATCCTGATTTTACATTTATTTCTTATCAGGGTTTATCAAAATCTTGTTTAGTGTTTTCAGGGGAAAAAAAAACATTTTTTCACATCTATAAGAATGGACTATATGTTTATATAGTAAATCCTGGATTGTCTATGCTAATTAAGAACATTAGCATGAAAAAATGAAAAAAAAAAACCATAATTAGTCTACCCTTTGAGAAAGAGATAGGTCCCACAGCAAGGAAGTAAATGTATGTTTCCATGTCCATCTACATATATGTTTCATGAAAAACAACATATAGTCAATTCCTGATTGTTCCCCATAAATTTCTGTCCAAAATATTTGTGTCATCCAATTGGAGTTTCCTAACCCAGAGATTTAGAAAAGTTGGGGAAAAAGGGAGAGAACTTTCTTTTATTGAAATGCTATCCTTATCACTAAAGCAAATTATCCTTACCAAAAGGATACAAGTAGAAAGTCCTTAGTTTTCTTCCAATAAACACAAAAAATAGCACTACCATTTGTGCAGTCTTCAAATCTAAAGGTTAGAAATATGAGTATTATGAATAAATCAGGTGGAAAGGCCCAACCAGGCCCAACCATACTAGATTAAGGTCCTAAAACCTGAGATTTCACTGGAAGTCACATTACAGGTAGCCTGTGAGGAATTTAGGAAATCACATAGGAATGTTTTCCTCAAATAGAAAATCAGAATGCTGGGCTAGCTTCTAAAAATGTCTAAATTCTTTTTCATTTCATAATTCATTGACTTTTCTAAATTTTTTCAAACATGAAAAACAAATTTCAAGTAAATCCTTGAGTTTATAAATATATAAATAAACACCTAAAATTTTAAATATTCTCCCATAGTAAAAGAAAAAAAGAAAAACATTTTAATTGCACTTAATTTTTACACTTACTCAAAAGAGCTAAAATAGCTAAGAAAATGTTTCCTTTATAGTTCAAGTACAAAATTCCATTATTGGAGAAATGTTCAATTTATTGTAACAATATCTATAACTGTAGAAATTTGGACAGAATTGTAAACATCTCTTAAATGTGGACTTTGCTCTGTATTTTGGTATGTATTTTTGCTATGTTAGCTAAAACTATGACTATATTAAATGCTAAAGATTATAAAATAACTTAAAAATAAGCATTTCACAGATTTAAATCTTATTATGCACCTATTTATCTAAGAACATATAAGTAAAATCTAACAAGAGTCATTATTCACTTTTGAGTATGATTGATGAACTCAATAATAAAACCTGCATAGCCCAAATCCATACCTTTGAAAACTGAAAACTTCATTCTCTGTGTGAAATCTATCAGATTTTTTTTTCAATCTTTTAAGTCTTTTCCTTGTCCCATCCCCCAATTTCCCACTGAAGTATCATCTTTAAGATAATTAATATCAAAGTAAATGTGGACTGAGTGAGTAATCTGACACCATAGAAAAAAGAAAAGAACTTCTAGAAAAATTAAAACATGGTTCTTTCTATTAGTGCAGGATTTCCAGTTCTGTTCAGAGACCCTCTCAAATCTGAGCTAGATATGGTTTCCATGGTAACTAAAGAATGAGCTCTAATGAATTTTAAAGCAGACAAATAAGAATCTTTGTTTCTTAGAAGTGGGCAACAATTTACCTCTTTAATGTTTAATGGGAGACATTTGAATCAATTTTGCTTTGAGACAAAAACTAGAAGAAAGCCAGTTCTGTCAATTACAGAAAACTTCAAGGTCGACACTCATAAAGTTAAAGTTCTCATAGGATATTACTACATAACCCAGCTTTTCACAGTATTTTCCAGTGGAAGAATATATTATTATACTAAATAACTTGTGATACCATGACGAACTTTACAAACTAATTTTCTTAAACCAAGCAGATATATCACTTTCCATTGTCATTTTGCTTTTAAATGATTTCTTTTGAAATATAAAATGCATCGAGGCTCACAATGAATAAGTATAAGCTGGATTTAAATTCTCCACTACCTCTTCATCAGGACATATTTGTGTAGTGTATAAAGTGTATGACTGTGAAAGATGGCCTGGCATGGCATCTTGAGGATGGAGTAAGGATTAGAACAGGCCAATCAATACTCAAGGAAAGAAAACAATAATTGAGATTTGGTTATTAAAGGACTACAAATATTTAACCAAATTGGATCAATACTCATGGAGAATTTATTGTGTGCATGCAACACTATGCAAGAAATACTAAATAGGACTAAATAAGATCTGAGAACTACAAAAGAACTCTCAACACACAAGAACTCCATCCAAATTCCTGCACCTAAAGACTTGACCTAGGTAGCATAGCTTCCCTTGGGATGACTCATCCCTCTGTCAGGTTTCTGTCGGATAAAGCTCAAGGATATCTGAAGAATTTACCATTTCCTCTAGCCTGCACTTGACATCAGGCCCAGGACCCTCTTTTTCTTAGAGAACTTACTTTCAAACTGCTCACAATTCTAAGTCCTTTCTCTATCCCTCTGGGGTCTTTTAAAACCCCAGAGTATCTTTCTGAAGGACCTGGAAGCCATTTCTTTGAAACATAGTCATCAAGAAGCATAAGATCTCTGTGTTCTACTCTCTTTGAGAGGATAAAATCCTAACTTCCATAATGGCCAGCTAATACAGAGAGAGCTGGCTTAATCCCATTTACATGGACTAACCGTCTCACCCACTTTTGATAGCTCTTCACTTCCCAGCCTCTGCCTGAAGCCCCTGCTCACTTCCCCTCTCTGCTCCCTCACTCTTTTTTTGAAATGTGCTCTGCAGAAACTGGAACAAAGCTCAGTTCTTTTCCCTACCGTCAGTGATTAATTATCTGTTTTCACCACTTGAACTAGTGTCCAGATTTGTTTTGATGGATAAAAGGAAATACTCTACTGTGGAAAACAAGTATGTTCAAAAATGACCATAAAATAAAGAATTAAAATGCTATGATTGCACATTTATGAGTTAAATTGATATTATGTGTAATAATGCCTGAACATTTCTACAAATAATAATATCTCAGAAGAGAGATCAACAGGGCAAAGGAGGAAGAAAATACGAAAGAACCATAACTTTAACTGGGCTTCACAAATAAGGTTGGAACAAGGGAAATCAAGAATTAAATTTACATTAAAATAGATTCATATTTTTCCAAAAGACATAAGTATTGTCATAAAAACAGCAATAAATCCCTAAATACTAAGGGGAGAGAACTTGTCTAATTTTTTCATATCTGTACCATTAGAGAGTATAATAGTAGTTTCACCAAAATTTATTGAAGAAATGAAGTATTATTTAAAGAGGGAAAAACTAGACATAAGCTAAAAGGCAGCTTATGCACATTTAATTGATTACCTCCCAATTTCCTGTTCAAAATCTACCTACAATAAACTCATATCCTAGTGTGAATCCAGACAGGTCTTCCATACATGTATGTATCTGAGACTCCAAGTTCCATAGAGGGATAACAAAGTAAAGGAGAGTGCATGACTTGTTACATTTACCATTAAATAACAAAGACTTATTATAAATAATTTTATAGAGATTTGAAAAATACATGAAATAAAGTGGGAGAGAATATACAGATGAAAGCAAGAAGATGCTAAATATACAACTTTAAAAAGAGGATAGAAGATGGCAGAGAAGCAGGCAGCAGTTTGCAGCCTCTCTGCTACCTGAAAAACAACTACTCGACATGGTGGGTGATGAAATGGATGCACCAAAGCTCCACGTTGGACAGGCAGAGATTTGGAGGGAAAAGAAACTGGAGGACTGGGTTATCAGAACCGAAGGAGCATTCAGTTTAACCTGTGTCAGCAGCAGCCTGGTAGCACAACAGCGAGGGAAGGGGAGACACAGAAAGAAAGAAACAAATTCAGAATAGATAAAAATTAACAAGAAAGGAAGGGGGGAGCAATTTGAACTGGATTGATCCAGGTGCCCTATACAGGTAGGGTGCTTGAGAAGTGTTGGACATTTCATAACTCATGAACGTGGACGTGTGGTGCAGGTTTTGCCCAAGTTTGCTGCTTCTATACCTTCTGTTCTCCCAAATCCACAAGTTCTACCATCCTGTTCCAGCTAGAGGCCGCCTTGTGACTAAGAGTAGTGTGAACTGAACACTGCAAAGTATGAACTGAAGCTGGTCATGATGGCACATGCCAGTAATACCAGCACTCTGGAAGGCTGAGACAGTAGAATTTCAAGGTCAAGCCCAGCCTGGGCTGTGAAAGAAAATAAAAATTATAAACTGAGATTTGGGTCAGAATTACAAGATAGAAAGAGAGAGCTCCCTGGCCCTTCAGGACTGGCAATTTCGGTGGCTGGCAGAGGAGGGTCTGGAGCATGAACAGATACATGTGAATGCATGTGAGGACTACGGCCTGAAGAGACTGAGGCCCAGGCAGTGCATTATACAAACTTTACCACGGCCCCAGACCCAGGGCAGCTGGGTGTCCCACCTTTCACTACTGGGCCTCTGAGAGAACACCAGAAGCTCAAGGAGCTTGGTGGCATCCCTGCCCTGACAGTCCACTAAACTAGCCAGCCTGGAGTCAACCCCACCAATGAAATGCCCTGGTTCACGTACCCTTCCGCTCCAACCAGTGCCCATCCCAAACCTCTCCAGCTGGTAGACAGACAAGCTACATGAAAGGAGGAAGGCACAATTAACTCACATCCCTGCTCCCCTCAGGGTTGCACGGCCCAAGAAGACATGGACAAAAGTATAGATTGGAAAAAATACTGAACATTCCATTCTTGGCCTCATGTTTATCCACCTTAGCATTAAAATTTTTTATATTGCTGATTAGTTCATGTGTGTGTGTAAAATATGTTTTCTTTCATTTTTTCATTCTTTATATTGATTTTTATTGTATATATTTATTTTATCTTTGTTTTTGCCTTTGATTGTGAGTGTATGGGGCAAGGGGCTCAGATGTGCATGTGTAGATTGTGCTGGGAACCAAACCCAAGGTTGCTTAGCCATTGAGCTACATCTCCAGTACTTATGAGTTTTAATTCTAAAATCTCTCTGGGATTACCTGAAACACTGAGTCTTCATGCCTTGGCCTTTTGGTGTCTATTACTCCATGTTTGCACCACCATGCCCAGTATTTTTTTTTTAATTCTACCTTCACTTTCTTCTGATTTCTCCCTTGTCATTCTTTTTTTTAATTAATAAATTCTATTGGTATGTTTTAGATATACGTAATGTTCATATTCATCACAGGGATTTATCTTTCCCTTGTCATTCTTTTGCAAGTTCTAACTTTCCTCTTTCCATTTCCTTCTGTCTTAATTGTATTTGTTTAAATGTTTTCAACATTTTAGTTTATTATATTTGTGCTCCTATCATTCCCGCAGTGGTTGTGTTAAGGTTGTAGATGTCATAGTTGGTACTTGGTTTTTACCCTGTTGCTGTATCTGGGTCATTATTTGTTGTTCTTACGAACAATTGTCACCCCTTTTCTACCTGGTACTAGGGTGAGTGTGACACTTCAAGTACTTTGTGTAAACACCCTGATGCTGAGTTATTGTTCCAGTGAGGGGGGTGGGGCAGCATACCATACCCCATGCAAAATGATTCAAAGAACAAGGGAGATAAAAATCCCCAGTTGATGACAAAACCACAGCAAGGGTGGATCTGAAGCTCTGCTCCTTGATATCCATCCATACAACTGCAGAGGGAAACAACACAAACACTATGGACAGCACACCCACAAGGGGCCTCAATATAGGTCACTCTGACATTCTGTGAGCATGAACACTGTTGACAAGACCAGAGGAGTAACCACAGAGGGTGTAACTCAGATACTGCTCAATCTATAACACAATTGTCTGAGTCAATAGGAATCCATTTTTATGAATCCTACACAGACAGCAGAACCCTGAGAATTTAACACACTGTGTATTATGTTATGATACACTAATTATCAAAGAAGTAACAAAGGAATCATAATCCAAAACCCACTCGGAAGTACACTGAACGCTTCACAACAAATTCGATAACTCAGGACAAACCATCAAGAGAATGTTGTATCTTTAAAAGGCCCTCAAACAAAAGTAGAAGAGATACTTAACAGATGTAAATCTCAGTATAGAAATACAATATTAAAAATGAGGAAATATTATTCTTCCAAAAGTTAATACCAATAGCAACTTATTCAAATAACATAAAAATGATCTAGGAACCAAGCAGCATGGTACACACCTGCCACACCAGCACTCTTAAGCATGAGGCAAGAGGATCACAAGCTAGAGGCTAGCCAGGGCTGCCCAGCAATTCAGGGCTGGGTGGACTATGTAGCAAGGTCATTTCTCAAAACAAACAAAAGACCCCAAGATAATCAATGAATTCAAAGATGATAACAATAAACAACACAGTAAAATAAAGAAGACAGTGCAAAATATGAAACAATTCTTTGATAAAGAATTGGAGATTCTGGAAAAAAGCAAAAATCTTGGATATAAAAAGTTCAATAAGGCAATTAAAAATTCAGTAGAAAGTCTCACCAGCAGGTTTGACCAAGAAGAAGACAGAATTTCAGGAACTAAAGATAAAGTTGATGAATTATTACATTTAGAAACTAACAGAGAAAAATAAGTTCTTGAAAAAAGCATGCAGGATAAATCAAAATACAACTTAAAGAGTACTTGGAATAGAAAGAGGGGCTTGAAATCCAGAATAAAAACACAGAAAATCTATTCAGTGAAACAAATAGAAGAACAAAGAGAGGAGATCATGGAATAATGTATATGAAGCTCTGAAGGAAAATAAATGCTAAACTACATTACTATATGCAGCAAAGCTGTACTTCAGAAATAAAGGAGAAATAAAGATCTTCTAAAATAAGCGTAAATTAAAGTAGTCTATGACCACTAGGCCAGCACCACAAAAGATACTTAAAGGAACACTAACTACCCTCAGAGAAAGTATATCAACAAACAAGTATTAGAAAAGAATTAAACATAACAAAATGGCAAGAATTGGTACACAACTTTTAGTAATAACACTGAATGTAAACGGCATTAATTCTCTAAAGACACTGATTTGAAGATTGGATTAAAAAACAAAACATAACAATATGTTGTCAGCAAGAAGGGCACCTTTCTTGTAAAGGCACACAACTGAAAGTAAAAAAAGGAAAGTAATATTTCATGCAAACAGAATCTGAACGCAATCAAGAGTAGCCATGTAATCCTAAGAGCAAAGCAGAAGGCATCACAAGCCTTCATTTCAAGTTATATTACAAATTTACAGTGACAGACACAGCATGGTACTGGAACAAAAACAGAAATGTGAATCAGAATAGAGGATGCAGAAACAAACCCACATACATTCAGCCACCTGATATTAGACATAGCAAACATACACTAAAGCAAAAATAACCTCCTTAATAACTGGTGCTGGGAAAATTGGCTATCCACATGTAGAAAATTGAATCTAGACTCCTATTTCTCACCATGTACTAAACTAAAATCAAAATGTAGCAAAGACCTGTTAAAACAGAAACAATCTGATGGAAAATAAAGTAGGTAAAATTCTTGAAGACATAAGTGTAGGCAAGGACTTTCTGAAAAGACCACAATAGCACAAGAAATAATACTAAGAACCAACAAATGGGATCATATGAAATTTAAAAACTTCTGTACAGCAGAAGAAACAGAGTAAAGATACAGCTTACACAATGAGGAAATTTTCTTCTTCAGCTATTCCTCAGACAGAGAACTAACATAAAGAATATATAAAAAAATTAAAAATTAGACCCCAAAATAGAAGACCCAATCAAAAAATGGGTAACTTAAATGAACAGACACAGACAAAATGTGTTCAATATATCTAGCCATTAGAGAAATTAAAAATAAAACAACACTGAGATTGCATCTTACTGCAGAAAGACTGGCTATCATCAAGAAATTAAAAAATAACAAATACAGTAGAGGCTTTGGGAGAAAGGGAATAGTTCTACATTGTTGGTCGGAGCGTAAACTAGTAAAGTCACTATGGAAAATAGTATGGTTTTCCTCAAAAATCTAAAATTAGAGATTCCATTTGATCCAGCTATTCCCCTTCTAGGCATCTTCCCCAAAGAGTTAAAGATATCAGATTACAGTAATATAGGCATAACCATGTTTACAGCATTGCAACTCATAATAACTCAATCTTGGTCTATTTTGTCCATAAACAAATGAACAGATAAAGAAACTGTGGTATTTATACGCAATGGAGTACCACTCTGCAATAAAGGATAAATCTGAATCATTTGTAGGAAAATGGATGCACCTTGAGACCATAATAGTAAATGATATAAATCAGACACACAAGCTTAAATATTCTTGTACATGAGAAACCCAAAATACAAATAAAGAGCAAAATCAAGGATAGATAATAGAAAACAGGAAGACAGGCTTTGTAGGGATGGGAAGAGAATTTGGGTATGCGAGGGTGAAAGGGAGAGGGGAGGAACAGAGGAAGTAAAAAAAAGATTAAGATGCAATATGTATATGTAGCAATTCCCCCATGATGAATGCATTTATTATATATCACAAATATATACTAATAAAAAGGTAAAATTAGTCACATGAGTCAAAGAAAGTCACTGTATATTGGTAAAGGGAACAATATACCAAGAAGTTATAATAAATATAAACATACGTGCACCAAACATGAACACACCAAGTTTTACAAAACTAACATTACTTGACATAAAGGGACAGAGAGATACCAATACATTATAGTGGTTGACTTCAATATCTCACTTTCATAGATAGGTCTTTCAAACAAAGAAGCAACCTACATAAACTGCAGTATAGATCAAAGGACATAACAGACTACTACAGAGTATTCTATCCAACAAGAGTGGAATCCTCTCTCTCTCCCCCTCTCTCTCTCTCTCTCTCTCTCTCTCTCTCTCTCTCTCTCCTCTCCCACCCCACCCTAGGGATAAACCCAAGGCTTTTGTACTGAGTTAAATTCCCTTCCATTTTTTACTTCTTATTTTGAGACAGGGTCTCACTAAGTCACTAATTTACCCATGCTGACATTCAATTTGGAATCAGCCTCTCAGAATGTTGAGATTACAGACATGCACAACCATGCCTGGCACATTCTTTTCAAAAGCTCATGGAACTTTCTAAAAAATAAACCATACCTTGGGCCTTAAAACAAGGCTTAACAAACATAAAATATTGTAATAATATCAGGCATATTATCAGATCATAATGTAATGAAACTAGCAATCAACAGCAAGAAAAACAGCATGAACTATATAAAAACATGGAGACTGAAATATTTACTTTTGAATGATCAATGGATCACTGAAGAAATTAAGGGGGGATTTTTTTAAATGCTGAGAATCAAATGAAAATGGCAACACAACATACCAGAGTCACTAAGATACAACAAAGACAGTTCTAAGTTTAGAGCTATGAATGCTATCAAAAAATCAAAGCCATAACACAAAACCAAATGATTCATCTCAAGGTAAAAAAACAAGAATAAGCTGGGAATTTAGCTCAGTGGTTAAAGTGCTTGCCTTGCAAGGACAAGGCCATGAGTTCGATTCCCAGCACCAAAAAAAAAAAAAAAAAAAAAAAAAAAAAAAAAAAAAAAAAAAAAAAAAAAAAAAAAAAAAAAAAAAAAAAAAAAAAAAAAAAAACAAGAATAAACAAATAACAAAACCAATAGAAGGAAAAAATGATGATGAGATGAAAAAGAAGATGAAAATGAAGTAGAAATGAAAAGATCAATAGAGAGGATCAATGATATAGAGTTGAATCTTTGTAAAGATAAATACCATTGATAAACCCTTAGTAAAACTAGCCAAAACAGAAAAGACCAAAATTAGTAAAATTAGAGGATAAGATGGTGACATTAAAACACATACCTTTTAAATCCAGAAGATTATTAGGAACTATTCTGAAAATTTATATTCCAATAAATTGGAAAATCTTGAAGTAATGGATAAATTTCTATATACCTGTCAAAACTGAACCAACAAGATACCAAAAAAACCCTAAAAAGGTCGGTAACAAGCATTGATATTGAACGAGTAATGAAAACTTCCCAGCAAAGAAAAGCTGAAGACCAGATGGATTTACTGCAGAATTTAATAAGATCCTCAAAGATGAATTAAAACCAATGCTTCTCAAACCATTCCATGAAATAAAAAAGGAAGGAACAGTCACAAATTTATTCTATGAAGTCAGTATCACTCTGATACCAAAACTGGATAAAGACTAGAAAGCAAGCAAGCAAGCAAGCAAGCAAGCAGGCAAGCAACAGACAAATATTCTTGACGAATATAAATGCAGAAATCCTCAATAAGAATCTTGCAACACAATACAAAAAATAGATTTAAAAGACCATATATAAAAATTACATGATCATTTCAATAGATGCAGAAAAAGCATTTGATAAAGTCCAACACCCATTTATGATAAAAATCCTACAGAAATTAGGAATAGACGGTCTATATCTAAATTTGATAAAAGCCATCTATGACAAACCAACGGCCAACATCACACTAAATGGTCAGAAACTCGAAGCTTTCACACTAAAATCTGGAACAAGACAAGGCTGTCCACTAT
>PVJO010029709.1:0-16493 GCA_004026905.1 Hystrix cristata
AGAAAAAGTGGGGGGGAAGAGATTACTGTTCTTTAGAAAATATAGTTTGAAAATATCCATGATACTTTCTTGTTTATTGTGAAGATATTGAAAGAATAAGATGAATATTCTGAACATGTAAACTTTTCTAATGTCTTAAAACACAAATTTCTAGGTATAATAATTTTGTATCCAGTGTTTCCTCAGCAAAAGTAGTCATAAACACAGAATACAATGCGAAATAATGAGTGGCTAAAAAGTCTATTACTATATAATTTTCTATTTCAAGCATATTACAGAAATACAGAATGGAAGATAGAATTTTAGAAATCCAAGTGGAATTTTAAAAAAAATATGAATGAATGGCAAAAAAACTGAAGTTTGCCCGGGTAGATGAACATGTTGTATGCAAAACACATTATTTTGTTAATATACCTTGACAGATGGGTAGCAGCAACGCAGCAACAATATAAAACTGTCACTGGGTGGAGCTAGAATACTATGTAATTTCAATATACTCTTTCAGCAGATTTATTGGGCAAAATGTTTCATATAAAATTTAAGACTAATGCCCTCAATTGCCAAATATTGAAGTTCATGGCCTTTGTAGAAACTGTTTTTGTGGTTTTCTTTATTATTGTTAAGAGAACCAGTAAGTGGCAAATTTATTTGGCATGAAGTTCTTTTGCTTGTTGCCATCTGTAAATTACAATCTTTTCATCAGGTTCAGTTCAATACTATGACACCTTCCTTACCTCAGCCCAGGAATTAGTTAAATGAGTATATAATCTACTGATTCAGTGACATTTTCATATATTTCATTTGACACTTAATAGCCCTTAATCATTTCACTTGCTGTGTCAATTACTATAAAGTCAAGGTGAGCTTTTTGGTAGGTGGTGGTGTCCAGAACAAAGTGCCCAGTTAGTATTATCTGTTTGTTTGTTTGTTTGTTTATTTATTTATTTATTTTTATTTGATGCTGGGGATGGAACTCAGGGCCTTGTGCTTGCAAGGCAAGCACTCTATCCACTGAGCTAAATCCCCAGCTCCATACCCAGTATTTTTTGATAGATACCAGCCTTTAGGCCTCTCTGGGTAGGTTGAAGATTTTAGGGCCACCGTAAACAATGATCAAAATATTTGAGATGGAATTTTAGGTGACCATTAAGTGAAGGCTATTACAGACCTGAGTGATCCTTCCCTGGAATGAGCTGAACTCTTTAGGAAAATACTGTATCAGGGCCTTTCTAACTTTGATCTTCTCAAAACTGAAAAATCAAAGAGTTTTATATTTACATTATCTATGTCTAGGTATAGTTTTGTGCTTTTACCGAGGTTACTTAATTTTGCCAACCTTTCATCTCAGGTTTGATCCTACAATTAGATTAGTACCTTTTATACTTAAGTGGGCTTAGTTTAAGATAAAATCATTAGCTTAAGATAAAGTCATTGCATACCTTTATGCTGTGTGTGAAAGGAATGATGAAAATATGTAGAGATGGACCATTATGTTGATGCATGAAAAAGAATAACTGATGATTTTTTTTTTTTTTAATTTATAACTGATGATTTTTAAAGATTATTTATTTATTTGCTGGAGATTGAGCACAAGGGCACTGTACCACTGAGCTACAGCCCCAGCCCTTAAATACTTTTTTTTTTTTTTAATATTGAGACAGGATCTCACTAAATTGCACGGGCTGGCCCCAGGCTGAGATCGTCTTGCCTCAGCTTGCTGAGTACAGGCATGTTCCACTTTGCCTGGTTAAAAGACTTCTTAATTTGGTGTGGTTTTGATACTCTTACACCTTTGTGTTTTATTTTTTCATAGAAGACAAGAGAAACTATATTTTTATTAATTCACTGCCAATACATCTCTGTAATAATTTTTCCACAGGCTAACTTGTGGTCCCATGCATTTGCAATCTCATTTCTTCTCCATTACCCATAAAATTCCTGTGCCGAATACCATCAACATGTTTGTATTGTATGACTTCTGTTTCTCACCTTTGCTAAAAGATGCTGAATAATTTACCATAGTGGGCTTTAGGAGTATTCTTGAAATCCATCTCTATATTAAGAGAATCAGCAGTAACTATGTAAGAAGTAACTGGGAGCCATACAAATAACTTCCACTAAAGTCAAGCTAGATGCATCTCAAACTTAGTGTCACAAGGTCTTGGAAAGGCCCATATCACAGTGACTCATAAACTTCATTCACACTACAGTAATTCCAGTTGTTAAAAATATTCTATTAATAGTGTGCTTCAATTAGTTAAAGTTCTCATTATCTGTAGGATGATTAAAAATTTAGAACCTCCTAAGAATGATGACACATGGTAAATAATGACACAGGGATGGTAAATTTGAGTAAAAATATTTTAAAAAATATTTTTCCTGTAGACAAGGAGGTCATAAAACATAGGAATATTATTTTTTCTAAATATAATGTAGTGGATTTTAGTAAAGGGTGCTGATGAAAATATTAATACTTTCAAATTTTTACAGATTTTTCTGATTCACTGTCATTCTGGACACCATTAGAAAATACTTTTTAAAAGCATTAGTTTAAAAGGCATAGGTACTTTCCTGTTTAATTTGTATTGATAATTTATCAGAAAAAGCTGAAACTTCATCAATAAGTTCATTGACTATTTAATGTAGTATACCTACATTATTGTAGAGCTCCTTCATTTAATGTCAAAGCAAAACAAAACAAAAAACAACACCAGCTGTGTATCAAATGTGAAATTATATTTTTATGTGATAATTCAGGGAAATCTTTTGACTTCTTAATAGATGCATGCCCTTAAAGATTAAAGATTAAAACCACAGTAAAGATTAAAGATTAAAACCACAGTAATAGCCATAGTCAACATTTATCAAGTGTTGATATAAGCCAGGATTTTAGCTAAGTGCTTTAAATGAATTCCTTGATAATTTTCAAAGAAGTTTTATGAAGTGGGAACCATTTTACCAATGAAGAACGTGAAGCTCGGAGAATTTTAATGCTAAGTCTAGATTCGGGCAGTTTGTAAGAGGTAAGCATGGTGCCTGAATATAAACTTTAAAAAACTACCTTGCTATAATGCCACAGAAGCACTCATGGGTGAAGAATAGCAAGAGGGTTTGAAACTTGTAGCTGGCACTTGAATGTGTACAATTTTGAAAAGGGAGAAGCCCTAAATTTTGGATAGAATGTAGCACAGGAAAAGACAGTTGTAGTCTAGGTACTAGAGTCAGACTGTGTGGGTTTAATCTTAGTTGCATCATTTATTAGCTGCTTACCTTTATGGCAAGTTCCTTAATCTTTATGTGCCTCAGTTTCCTATTCTGTTAAAACAAGGTAATACTAAAAAGATGTGAGGATTTAATGGTGTCACAAAGCATTTAAACAGTGCCTGGAATAGTGAACTCTCAAAAAGTTGTAAGCCATTATAGCCCATTAACATTTTTGCTTGTTTGTCCTTTAAAATAGAGTATGTGACATGTACAGTGCTAAGTAAACAAAGTAAAAATATATTTGTCTTATTTTCTAATCCATATATTATTTAGTTAAGACTGTTTCAGTATATTAGAAAATGTATTCATTTAAATATTATAATACCAATATAAAATGTATTCTAGTTTTAAAAAATGAAAACCTTTCCCAGGAAAATAAAATTTTTAATGTTTGTGCCATATTTATGTTTTACATTGATTTAAAGGATATTGCTGCTATGTGGAGGAATTTCCAGCTCAGGTATGCTCCTGTAGATGTTATGAATTTTCACAACTTAATCTACTATTTATGTTTTAAAATTATTAATATCATGTAGCTCAGCAGAAACAGTAATATAACATAATGAGAAAAGTTGAATCTCTGCTCCTGATACTCTTAATAAACACATTATTCATTTTTTATTCAATTCAACTGCAAATAGCTATATTGAAAACATTGCCACAGGGTACATTTCTATTTTAGGGTGACAGGAAAATAACTCCTGAAGAGTCTCAGAAGTGAGAACAAAACATAAATTATATAGTAGATAGAAAAACATAAAAGATTCTGATGTCTATGAATAACTGTATTTCCCCAAGGGATAAACATTAGTGGCTTTAATTAGATTATAATTGCTCATGCGAGCCAGGTCTTGTGTGAGATAAAAATACCTGACAATGTGTTATGGCTGAGCTTTTCTGTCAGCAACATAGGATGGATTAATGTAAATGCCAGTTAAAGGCGGGGTCTTTCCTAAATGTAAACTAAGCCTTTAATCAGTGGAGAGCTATTCTTATAATTAGGTCAAATTCTATTTGATATTGGCAGTTTTACTTCATGTTGAAGTTTAAGAGAAGACTATATCCGTGGAGGCCCCCAGAATGTTATCTCTTACTAACATACCTTATTTCACAAATGGGATAAAAATAAGCAAATAAGTATTCTTTTATTTTCTGAACGTTTCCTTTTATACAGTTCTTCTCATTTGCTGGAGGAACAGTCTGAATATGATCTGGTTTGGGATTCGATTTATGGATTTTCTTCTACTTCTTGGACATGGTTTTGGAGTCTATGTTGACTCCATCATTCATGCTTGCCCAGAGGACTCTGTTAAGAATACGTGCATTTTGCAGTTCCCTTAGGTACTTAAAACACTCCATCGTAGGCTAAAAAGCCCATTTCAGTCAATAATTTCTAGGCTTTTGGGAAAATGGTAACATTTATTGACATGCAAAAAATAAAAATTTTTAAGATTTCTTAAATATCCTGTTTTTGATACTTTTACAGAGGAAAAAAGAAACTCATTTGAGGCAAATCTGTTAGTTATAGGATTTCTACAGATTATGATGTTTTTAGATGCATCTAATAGGCCTAGACTGACCAGCACTCATGATAGATTGTGTTGAGGTTTTGTAATGAGTTCATCTGTCACTAGACTTGCTGTACTTGACTGTGTTCAGTCAACTTTCCTGTGGTACCTTTCAGAGCTCATGAAGTTCTTCCAGAGCCACAGAGCCTGTCGTCAATGCACTGGTTGATATTACTGGGTAGGTAGTATCAACCAGTGGAGTAGGCAAGTGGAGACAGTAGTAAACTGGAGGTACAGCATCTACTGAGAGGAGAGACCAGATACTCAGACCCCAGTATCCAGACTTACAATTGAGAAAATTCCAGAAATCAGGTATTTTACTTCAGTTGTTTGACAGTTAAGTGTTAGCAACTAGTTAAAAGAAAAACTCAGTAGAAATTTACAACAGTGCCTGCTATCCATTTGTGATGTATACATAAAGAATTTAAAAAAATGCTAATCTTTATTCCATTTGTTTTCCTCACTATACATCAGATGTTGAAATGTATTTTGGAGAAAAGCTCTCTAAACCAGCATATATTCTAGCATCATCTTCTATCATGCATATAACTTCCAGGTATTTTCTAAAATTAATATACTTGCATTTTGCATATGTTGTTATATGACTAATAGTATAATATAGTAGTGATAATGTGCTGTATTAAGAAAGCATAAATGAGTGAGAAATTTAGCCCCACCGATGAACATCTAGGTCTCTGTTTATTTAAACTTTTAAGTGTCCATATTGCTTGGTGGGATAAGGAACAGATTGGGGGTTGTGATTTAATGGTATAGGGTTTCAGTGCCAGTTTCACTGCTAAAACCAGGTGTCCTTTGGCTATAGTACCTTTTTTTAAAAAGCCATTCAAACAATTAAGACACTTTGCAAATACAAATTGACATTTGGAAGCTTTTAAATTGTAGAGGGTACAGTTCTGGGTACACCAATTTTCTGTTTCTTAAAAAGGTTTATTTATTTATTTGTTTATTTTTGAGACCGGGTCTTACTGTGTAGCTCAGAAGTGGTCTTGAATTCTCTATATAGACCTGGCTGGTCTTGAACTCATGGTGATTTCCTGCCTCAGACTCCCAAATGCTGGGATTACAGATGTGTGGTATCACCACACCCATTTTAAAAAGAGTTTTTAATACAACTGTATTGGTCAGCTTTTCTTTGCTATGATCAAATATCTGATGTGAACAACTTAAAGTAGGAAGTGTTTATTTTGGGTTATAGTTTAAGAGGTTTCACTCAATGGTTCCTGGCTCCCACACAGAAACATTGTGGCATATGGACATGGCAAAGAAAACCTGCTCACTTCATGGTGGCCAGGAAGCAGAGAGTGGGGGAAAAATGAGAGAGAAAGGGGCCAAGGACTAGATACAGTCTCCAAGGTCATGTCCTCATGACCCACTTCCCCTAAGTAGGCCCCATTTCCTAATATCCCATTTAGCTATGAACTCATCAGTGAGTTAACCCATTGATTAGGTTAGTGACCTAACAATCCTATTACTTCTCCATCTCCTAGTCCACTCAAATAAACCAAACATAAGACTCTACCTCGCTCATTGCTTGGCAGTGCATAGTCATGATATTTAAGGGTTTGACCTGAGAAGCCTGCACTTAAATTCTGATTTTGCTTCATATGAAGTGTGCACCACTGGGAAAATAATTCACCTTTTTGACCCTCATTTTTCTTGTGCATAACTGGAGACAATAATAATATTTATGCCACAGAGTCATTTTAATATGTATAGAAAATAGTCTATGCTTCCAGGCTAGCAAGAGTGAGTACTGGACAAACAGAGAACACTGAGTAAGTGGTAGCTGCTATTCATCCAGTCCAGATCCATGCTATGAAACACCATGGAAGGAATTTGGTATTGGTTAATTTCCTCAATAAGCATTTGTTGTTAGGATCAAGCAAAGAGCTGACAAACATTTTGAAAACACTATAAAAGGAATATGCCTTACTTAGCTAGGAAAAGAAAGCTGTATATGAGTCCTAATATTTAAAATAATATTAAAAAGGGTATTCAGGATTACTAAATTCTATTTGCAGAGTGATTGAAAAGATTGAGATACACTTAGATTGCATTATGAGATATGTAGAATAAAATTGAAACCTGATGTGTGAAACACAGAAATGAAATTATGTGATAGTTTTATGAATTTCTTTTTCTGCAGTTTGTAGTTTATCTTTTTGGGTGGATTATAGAACTTGAGGACTAGAATTGTTAACCTTGAGGGTCAGTTATTCCACCAATATTTTATTTTCATTTAGTGGCAAAAAATGTAATATATTAAATGTGGAATTGAATAAGAATAGAAATGCTGATGAAAAATAACAAGTTGATTAAAAATGAGCTGTGATACTTTACATTTGAAATAATGTTAACAATTCTTGGACTCTTACGCTGTTTTAAAGGTTAATCTTTATGGAAACATGAAAAGGAAATAAAGGATACTTGGCAGTAATAGGGTTATAAGTTTACATTGTGTAATCAAATGCTTTCAATTTGAGATTTGAAAAAGTAGCCCTTTGGAAAAAGATCAGAACTTTCTTTAATGGATTTGGACATTACAATTGGTTAATAATTTAATATATAAATATGTAGTAATAGAATTCAGAATCTGAAAGACAATTTAGAAATAAATTCCAAATCAAAAGCAATTTGAGATAGATAATAATTTGAGATAAACAGGGAGATAGATCTTTTGACAACAGGAAGAGGACCAAGAGCTGGAAAGAGGGGAAGGGGAAGTAAAAAGAATTAAGATGTGTTGTGTACATGTACCAACTTCCCATGATGAATGTAATCATTATGTACTGCAAACATGTACTAATAAAATCTCTGAATAAGAAAAAAAGAAAACAAAAAAACAATTTGAGTTTTACAATAGAGCATTTTTGCAATCACTAAAGATTATATTTTATGAATGAACCAAGGAAAGTAACTGCATAGCCATGTAGTTTAATTTTTGTTTAGGTTTACTTCTTATTTAGAACTTCAGTGAGCCAATGGGGTAAACTCATATCCATAGTGGTTTGTATGCTTTGTGGAACAATTTATTTTTGTTCAGAATAGCTATGTAGAGAAAGGAAGATATTGGATCTCAAGGGCATCTTAAACATACTGAAGATATATTAGATATGGCATCATGGTTGAATTCAAGAGCATTTTGGCAAACTGAAAGTGGCAGACAAATTATAGGCCCAGCAATGTCTGTAAAAATCCATGAAATGTGTCCTCAATAAAATTCAATCATGCAATCAGTTGGGAAAAGTTTGAATAAACATGTTGGGTAGTCAGCATCTATCACATATCCTTTGCTAGGCATTGAGTAGAAGGAAACAAAAAAAGGTTGTCTTGTGGTGGAATAAGAGGTCAGTATAATCTTTGAATGAAGGTGAAGTCACCACACAGGGACATCTGAAGGGCTGTCATTTTGAATAAAGCAAAAATTGTCAAACTAGTTATGAAGAATGACTGCGAGCCAGGTGGTACTCATCCAGAGTGAAGGCATCTGCTCTTGTAATCATGAAACTATTGAAAAACACTAGAACTATGGTAGTGAATCTAGAGAGGTAGTGAATCTAGAGAGGTAGTGAATCTGTCAAGGCCAGCCTGAGACAACTAGGTCTTCCCATTTATTAGAATGAGTCACTAGTGGTGGTGGGATGGGGGACACCAGGTTCATTTGTTCCTCAGGTAGATCTTGAGGGTCCACCAGTTGGCAGGGGCTTCCTTCATGTCTGCCTTCAGCCAAATGTGTCTCAACTCCCTCTCAGACTTATTCTGCTTGTGTTTCTGGCCTCCATCCTGGGCATTCCACCACAGGAACCCTCCTGTGGTGCTGACTAGAGGCATCTATGTTTCATTGGTATCTATGTTTCTATGTTTCATTGTGTGTGTGTGTGTGTGTGTGTGTGTGTGTGTGTGTGCATGTGTATGTGTGTTTCAGCACATTTTTGCACTACATTGGAAGTGCAAAGAATGTCTCAATCCCTGTTACCCCCTGCTCAGAGCCTCCCCCACCTGACTAGGCAGACACTTGGTAGAATGTAGAATCTGGCTAGAGCTGCATTTGCTGGGGCCCCTACATCTAATCTGGACAGGAGGTAGTGAGCAGACAGCCAGGTCTCCAGGGGGCTGATGATCATCTTCCTAGGCACCAGCATCGCCTCAAACTACAGCCAGCTCTCTTGCCAGGGAAAGGCGACCTTACTTGGGTCTTTTGGCTGTGTCCTATGTCCAGCCTGCAGGCATGTCTACCCAGCACCCTGAGAGTGGCCAGGGCTGGCAGCAGCCTGCTGAGAAGTCAAGGATCTTGGACTGTGGGTGGCCATGGCCCCAGGTTCTCAGGAAAACATGCACAGGAGATTGACCCACTTTTTCACTAACATAAGGTTTCTGTAATTTTCCTAAGTGTAAAACTAATTTCCTCACCATAAATACTTGATATCTGTACTTAAAAGTAAAAACAATGAAGTATTTAAATTTTTTTTTTTTTGATGCCGGGGATTGAATACAGGGCCTTGTGCTTGTGAGGCAAGCAGTCTAACCACTGAGCAAATCCCTAGTCTTTAAAAAATTTTTAACAAAAAACAGTTTGGGGAAAGAGACAGAAAAGAAAGAAGATAGACAGTAACCATGAGGTGGTGGGGCTTTAGAACTGAAAGTGCCAGAGAAGTGCTTTTGGAATCTATACTCCAACATGACTCCATGCTGAAGGCTCTAATTCTGAGGCATATTGTGTCTTCATCAACATAGATATAAAAAAATGCTCATATTCTTTTATTTAAACCTATAATTCTAGGAAAGCATCCTGAATATGGATTTACAATTGTGCTAAATAACCTCTACATAAAGTTATTTATCAAAGCGTTGTTTGATGTATCAAAATGCTAGCATAAAAAATAACTCCTTGATAGTGATTAGCAAAAAGTCTTTGTGCATTGGTAGAATGTGAGAGTGCTAAAACTGTGGCAGATTTTATGTGAAATAGGTTTTTATGTGAGAAAAGTTTCAGTTGTGGCATACCTCCACGCAGATCAGTTTCCATATACAGTGTGAGTATCCCTAATTGAAAACCCGAAATCCAGAATGCTCCAAAATCTGAAACTTTTAAAACAGTGACATGACACCACAGGTGGAAAATTTCCCCTTTTTCATCATGTGACAGGTTGCAGTCAAAACACAGGCACATGAAAAATAGTGTATAACATCACCCTCAAGATATAAGACATATATGAAACATGAATTTGATGTGTAGACTCGAGTCCTATCCTTAAGATATCTCATAATGTATATGAAAATATTCTAAAATCTGAAAATTTACAAAACACTTGTGTTCCAAGCATTTCAGATAGGCAGTACTCCACCTGTATTTATCACATATATATGAAATATCCCTGGAAGGGTTCACAAAACACAGGTGACAGTGGTGGTTTCCTGGGTGTGGGGAGAGAAGTGATGCCTCAGGCAAAGGACCTGTGTGCTGTTTTCCATAATGGCTGCACTAGTTTATAGTCACACAACAGTGTTTGAGAAGTTTGCTTTCTCCAAATTGTCAGCATTTGTCATTTTGTTTTTTTGTCTTTTTCAATGGCCATTCCAGCTCGGGCAAAGTGAAATCTCACTGTGGTTTTGATTTGAAAAAAAAAAAAAAAGTAAAATTTCCTCTAACAAGCATTGAAAATTGTGCTTTTGTGTGAGTAAAATACAGCCAAAATGAGAATATCTGTGTCATTCTGTAATTCAGTATTGCTCTGTTATGTCTACATAGTATTTAAAACCATCTTTGTTTTTTAAACATCACTATTTCCAGAAACTGTGCATAAGGATTTCATAAAGGTTGATTAATTCTTTTTTGCACAAATTTGTCCTTTGCTCCATTTCTGAAAACATGACTGTGAACATTTTTGTTTTGTGTTCTTTTTCTTACTATTAGTTTTAGTTTTTGCCAGGTAGCATCCTCCATATTTTCTGGTCCAGTGTTTTTTGCACTTAAGATCCAGACCCGCTGAAACTCTTGAAATCAATTTAGTGGGCCAGAAAATAAATGAAATAGAATAGAAAAGAACCAGAGTAATAGAAAATAGCAGAGTGTTTGCTTCACAGTAAAGTATTATTGTGCACCTTCTCACACACCCCCAGAGGCTGAAAATGTGCCACCTGCAGACCCCAGAGGTCTCTGAAAATAATGAAGAGAGATTTGGATCATACTAATGGAGATTTGGAACTTATCAACCTATTTTTGAAGACGTAGTAGCAGTTCCCTGAGGTCTAGAAGGTTGACTGTAAATCTCTAGGTTTTTTGGTGTGGCGGTGGTGGTGCTGGTGCTGGGGATCGAACTCAGGGCTTTCTGCTTGTGAGGCAAGCACTCTATAACTGAGCTAAATCCCCAACCCCTCTAGCACTCTTTTTATTATTGAAATATGTAGGGGTAGAGACGTAATGTCTGCAACTTACTCTCAAATTGTTCCAGAAAGAAAATTAAGACAGTCACAGAGAAGAAAGCAGATGTGATTAAATGTGATTAAAAACTAGTGAATCTGTTGAAGTGTGTAGAAATAGGAATTCTCCATATCTGTGCAACTTTTTTGGAAGTCTGACATCATGTAAAATTTAAAACTAAAAGCAAAAAAGTTTTGAAAAAAATCTTTAGCATCATGTGCTTGAGGACAAAACTCACATCCAATTAGGAATTCTGTGGAGCAAGTAGGAATCTCTAGTCTCCACACTGTCTATGTCAGTGCCACCTGCAGACCCAAGAGGTCTCTGAAAATAATGAAGGGAGATTTGGATCTCACTGTTGGAGATTTGGAACTTACCGACCAGAAGGGTCTATGGGTCTATGCCTAGCAGCTGAGAAGGTAAAGATGTGGTGAGTACATACAATTGAGTAGTTTGCTTATGAAATGAAGATATATCAAATAGCCTAGCATATTCTCTGTTATTTAAGACAAATTTAATATAGTAGTTTGTTTCATTGTCTTCTGTGAAATATCAAAATCCAGCCAATATTAAAGTCATATTTGTATTGAATTCTTAAAAATCCATGTACAGTTGAACATTTTCTATATTTCCTTAAGCACTGTTTGTAAAATTTGAACATCTCTCCTGATTATAAGAAATATTAAATTCTAGAGAACAGAGGAAACATAAAAAACTTATATAGTAGGTAGAGATGGGAGGAATTTAGAGAATTTAAAGGAAGAAAGTAAAATTTATTCATAATGGTCTTACCTGTTATTCAGGTCTGTATGCTTGCTGTTCACCCTAAAATTGTCGAAAGCTTGTTAAAAAGGGATAAAGCCTTTATTCAAAGCTACCGCAGCTCCAAGGAGATAGATGGGCTTCGTATTGTCTCAAATCATGATCTCACCAGCTTTAGATGTTCAAGGGCCTGCGTTTTGTTTGGGATTGCACTAAAGCTATATGGGTTACCATTTTGGTAATATGATCATTTTAACAATATTGGTTCTGCCTATCCAGGAACAAGAGATATCTTCCCATTTTCTGATATCCTCTTCGATTTCCTTATTCAGAGTACTATAGTTTCTATTAGAGAGGTCTTTCATTTCTTTGGTTAGGTTAATTACCAAATATTTAATTTTTCTTGATGCTATTGTGAGTGCTATTGTTTTCCTGATTTCTTTCTTGGTGCATTCGCTGTATACAGGAATGCTATTGATTTTTGTGTATTAATTTTGTATCTTGGAACTTTGTTGAATTTATTAGTTCTAAGAGACTTCTGTAGAGTTTTTTGATATTCCATATAAAGGATCATGTCATCTGTAAGGATGGTTTGACTTCTTTCTTTCCTATTCATATCCTTTTCCTTTCTTTCGCTTACCTGATTAAAATCTGGCTAGAGTTTTGAGTATTATATTAGATGGGAATGGTGAGAATGCACACATTTTTTTGTTTCTGATTTTAGAGGAAATGCTTTTAGCTTTTCCCCATTTAGTATGATGACAACAATTAATTGAATATCTCAAAGTAGCCAACAGAGAGAATGCTGTTTCCAACATAAAGAAATAATAAATATCTGAGGTGATAGACACCCCAATTATCCTGACATGATCATTTTACATGTATACTTTTGTAGAAATGGCATATTGTTACCCATAAATATGCTTTATAATTTAAATAGTATCATTCATTCACTCAACACTAACCCTTTACCCCTGCTATAAAAATAATCCTAAAAGTCTAGTTTCCTATCTCTTTCTCACCTATCAACATTTCTCTGACTACCTTCTCTTCCCACTGACATAACACCTTCCTTTTCCCTCTTTTCTCTCCTCCCCACCCTCCACATCCCAGATGAACCACAAATAGCAGTATAATATAGTCTGTAATAAGTATTGATAAAAAGGGTGAAATTGAGTTTTAATTGTTATGATTGAAGTGTAATTGGGTCTGTTCCAGTTGTTATAAGTAGTAGAAATTTGTTCATTACAACACAGTAATTAGGTTCCAACCCAATTATATTGAAGAGTGAAGAGATAAACAATACTTCTTGACAAAGAAATTGAAGAACACATTACTGGAAAGCAGAACCTAACTAAAGAGATCTTTATATCAACAATAAATTCTCTTCACTCCATTTGACCACAACACTCAACAGACACGTGAACAAAAATAAAGAACCTGAAAAAGCAAGACAACAGCATGCCTCTAAAGACTCCCAACTCTCCCAGAGCAGATCCAAGGAACACTGATGGGAAGAAAATCAAACACCAGATGAGTTACACAAAATAATGAAAGAACGAATGAAGAAACTTCGTGAGATCAAAGATGACATAACCAAAAGATATAGAACTAACAAACAAACTGACCAATGTGATTATGAATGAAACAAATAAACTAGTCGAGCTGACCAAACTGTTCAAAATGTAATTGACAAATTTACAAAGAAGTAGACTCCACCAAAGCTGCCAAACAGAAATCCTAGAGATAAAGTATTCTATTGAATACATCAATAGTAGAAATGACCAGTGTGATGAAAGGATCTCAGAAATTGAGGTCAAAATGAAATCATGGGGTTGGGGATTTAGCTCAGTGGTACAATGCTTCCCTAGCAAGCACAAGACCCTGAGTTCGATCCCCAGAACCCGCCCTCCCATGGAATCACACGATGATGTACTTAGAGAAACCTTAAAAATGGTAAGAAGGTAATTCATCTGTATTAGTTACTTTTCTAGAGCCAATGGTTTGCAGGAGAGCGGATTTAATACAGGATATTTACAAGTTACAACATTCACCCATAAGCCAAATGCCAGAAGAGTGCCAAATGTCTGTCTATGCACTGGATGCCCAAAAGATCCAATCAAAGGCTGGGAGCCCATGGAATATCCCATGTATGTCTGTGTCTGCACTAAATGGCTGAAGAAATCTATATTGGGACCAGGATACAATGCTCTCAGCAGAGATGAACACCAGAGCTCCCCTGAAGCAAACAGCAGCCATCCTCAACAACAGCAAGCCCCTGAGTTCCTTCTGTAATGGGAATGGCTGAGTTCCCTTTGGAAGAACCAGCTGCAAGAGATCTTCTCCTGGAAAACACCCAGCTGCTATCTTCTGCTCCTCCTCTCCTTTATTTTGCATCAGCAACAATCCTTAGATGTATCGTCTATGCCCAGAACCACATCAACTCAGTCCAGCTGGGTGTTCCTGCTCAAGTTGACCATATTAGTCCCGCAGTGACTAGTGACAATAAAACTAACCTAAAGTTAATTAGAGTTAGAAATTAGAGGACACCCTGCATAAAATAAAATATCTCTTTACAAAAATCCTACCAGAAAATTTTCCAAGTGTGGGGAAATAACATACAGGTAAGAGATGCCTACAGAATGCCATATAACTATGATGAAAAAAGAAGCAACCCACGGCACATAACAGTCAAAATTTCAGAAGTCCAATACAAAGACAAACTTTAAAACTGTCAGAAAAAAGCAAGGAATCATTTATAAAGGTAAATCCATTAGAATTATAGCAGATTTCTCAACACAAACTCTAACGTGTTCTTGGCAGCTTGAATCACCTGCTGTACATACATAACTGTTCCATCAGGCAGGGTGAACTACCAGAGGTGCATACATGGCTGTCTCAGGAGGGAGCTGGTACCACTAGTGGTGCAAACAGATCTAATAACTTTCATCAGTCTTTTTACTAAGAAAATTAATAAAGTGTGTAAATGGACCAAATCTAGTTTGAATTTGAATGATTACTACCAAATATAAATATTAATATTTTTCATATCAATTAAAATTGTTTTATAAATTTTTACTTCATTAAATTAAAAGAAATCTATATTTGTAAATAATTGACCAATTAATTCTCTAAATTTTATTTTATTTTATTTTTTCATTTTTTAAAATTGAACATTTATGGCAGTGTAGTACTCCATTGTGTAGAAAAACCACATCTTCTTTAGCCATTCATCAATTGTTGGGTATTTAGGCTGCTTCCAAGACTTAGATAATACGAATTGTGTTGCTATAAACATGGTTGTGCATATATCCCTGTGGTATGACAATTTTAATTCCTCTGGGAAGATCCCCAGTAGGGGAATAGTTGGATCAAATGGATCCTCTAGTTCTAGTTTTTTGAGGAATCTCCATATTGATTTCCACAGTGGCTGGACCAGTCTGCATTCCCACCAACAGTGGAGGAGGGTTCCTTTCTCCCCACAGCCCCACCAGCCTTTGTTGTTGGTTGATTTTTTCATAAATGCAGTTCTTTCTGGAGTGAGATGGAATCTTAACGTTGTTTTGATTTGCATCTCTCAAATGACTAGGGATGTTGAACACTGAGTACTACACTGCCATAAAGAAGGATAGACTAGAGTCATTTGTATGTAAATGGATGTTCCTTGAGAATATACTATTAAGTGAAATAATCAGACACTCATGAGCACACATCAAATTGTTTCTCTGATATGAGAAACCATAACTATAAATAAGGACAAAGTGGTGTAATAGATATTATATAAAAGGAAGATAATATACAAAGGAGAAGAGTACTAGAAAGAGGGAAAGGGGGAAAAGCAGGGAGGGAAAAAACGGAAAGGGGAAAGGGAAACCATGGAGAATTGTGAATAAAACTGCTGTAAATAGGGATGGAGGGAACACAGGGGAGGGGTGGGGAAGAGAGGGAGAACCAAGATGCACCATGTACAGGTACAAAGCAAACATGATGAATGTGATCAATATATGTACAATGTACCAATACATGTTCTTGGTTAAAATAAAAGAAATAAAAAAGAACAAAATTAAGACAAAATTAAATATATGCAGAAGGAAGATTCTATTTTATTTTATTTTTTTAAATTTTTTTATTATTTTTACCAAGAACATGTATTGATACATTGTATACATAATGTTCATAATCAACATGGTTATTTTGTACCTGTACATGATACATCTTGGTTTTCCCCCTTCTTCCCCGCCTCTTCCCCTCCCCTCCTTTCCATTCACCCACCCCTCCCTATTTGCAACAAGTGTAGCTACACTTTACCATTTTTTCCCCTTTCATCTTACTTTTCTTTTAACCTTCTTCTTTATCCCCCTTTCCCCTATCTAGTTCTCTCTTTTGAATACTATCTCTCTTTTTTCTTTTTTAAACAAAATATCTATTCTACCCCTTTGTCCTTATTTACACTTATG
>PVJO010029710.1:0-16471 GCA_004026905.1 Hystrix cristata
CTCCCTCCTCTCCCTCTTCTAGGCAGCTTCTCCCTGAGGGCTGGCCGACCATGGGCTGTAACCATGAGCCGAAATCAACTTCTCCTACAAGTTTCTTACATTTTCAAACACCTGCAGACTTAGACTTTTATAAACACTACAAAAATTAATTACTGAAAAATAAAACTTTTTTCAAAAGCACAAATGGAACAATTTACAAGATCAATCATTTTCTCACTGGACTCGAAAGACATAAAATTGCTCTCAAATTATCAAAATTGCAAACACTCCCTCTCCACTTCAGGATTATGTAATTGGGACCCAGTAACAACTCACTACTTGACAAAGGTCTGAGAGTAGTGCCGAGTTAGGCAGCTGTCAGCTTCTGTTTGATGACGTAAAAATAATCACTACCAGGTTTGAGCATCTACTGTGCTCCTGAGTTCTGTGCTCAGCATTTTGCATATATTACCTTTATTTTTTCCAAGTTCTTCTCCCCACTTAAAGGTAAGGGCATCTGTTATGGTTTGTGTCTAGATGTCCCCCCAAAGCCTCATGTGGTAGGAGCTGGATCTAGAGTGTGTGATTACTAAATTGATCCATTGATCGGTTTGGCATGGTTCTGCTGGGATCAAGGATGTGAGACTAAGATTGGGGGTGGGAGTGAGCCCGCCCTGGAAACAGGTGGCCTAGATAAAAGATACAGGAAGAAGCTAATTAGCTGCTTGCTTGCATTGCTTGGTTGCATTCCCTGCCTACATTCCTTGGATTCCGGACCTTGCTTTGCTGCAGGTCAGCTGCCGGTCTGCCATGCCGGTCTGCCCTGCCTCCGCCATGCTGCCCTGCCTTGGACCCAGCAGACTATAGACTGAAACCTCTGCAGACTGTGAGCTAATAAACCTTTCTTCCCCTAACTTTGGGTGTCGGGTATTCTGTCCCAACAACGAGAGAAAAGTAACTGAAACAGCATCGAAACCAATGAGGCTAGGAACGGCCTCCGTACTCAATGTTCAGTATCAATCACCAAGGTGGGATTTTCTTATATCGATGGCCTGGATTGCGGGAACTGAATAAGCAGAGGTCTACACACAAGCACTTACAGTACTTTCCACTTTCTAAGCTTCAAATAAGGGTAGGAGGCGCCCAAGAAATTCTCCAAACCACCTGAGCATAAATCTTCTTTGACGTTAGCTCATCTGTACTGCTGCCCTTATTCCTCTCTAAATGCCAGACTCGGAGTTTCACCAGATCTGTCACGTGATTAGCTCAGGCGCCCACTCTGGTGTCATCTTCCCTGTGGCTCTTTCCCACAAGTGCAGCAATATCCGTGGTACTTCAAGCTTCAGGTGTTCTGGCTGCGCTTGGCTTTGTGGTCTTGAACCAGGCGGAATCAGACATAAAACCATCCACCAGGCCTCTTCACAGCTGTGACCGGCTCCTGACAAATTTGTTCTGAGTTTAGAAGGGGCGTTGTGTTGCACTATGTTGTGTGCTATTTTCTTTGTTTCCACTTGTCCACTCAGCTGAATGGAGTGAGCAGAATCCGAAGTGTTCGCCTCACCCTGTCTGTGAATGCCAGTTGGAGGATACCCGGAAACCGCACAGGGGAAGCACGGGCTTTCCCGGCCAGCACCATGGACAGCGGTGTTTCCACTCCGTGGGCCTGCCTGTAGGTAACAACAAAGGCCCTCTTGGCTGCAAGCCACAGGAAACAGTTTCCCAACACAATCAGGAAATGAGGAAGGGAGACAGATTAAACAGAAGGAGATGGAAAAGGGGAGAGATGGTGTCATACACTCCGTGACTACTTTCCTGACTTCCCCTGCCAAGTGGAATGTTCTGCCACACCATTCTCACCACACGGGGCAATTGTGTGTTTGTACGTTGCCGTGATCTGAACGCTCATATCCCTCCCCAAAAAAATCAGATGTTGAAATCCTAACCCCCAAAGTGACGGAGTTGGAAGGCGAGGTCTTTGGGAGGTGATTACCAATGAAAGCAAAGTCATCACGAATGAGATTAGTGCCTTTGTAAAAGCGGCCCCAGAGAGAGACCCTCGCCCTTCCCACCAGCGAGCACGCAGCAAGAAGGTGCTCTTTATGAGCTAGGCACCAAATCTGTCAGCGTCTTGTTCTTGGAGTTCCCAGTCTCCAGGACTGTGACAAATACGTTTCTGTCATTTCTAACTACCCAATTTATGTAATTTCATCACGGCACCCCAAACAAAGACACATATTCACAGGAGTTTTTTTAAGACAAGGGCTTCTTGCTCATTCCGCTTCTGGAATGGTGCCTGGGCACCACAGGCCCTGAGTCAGGGCTGGAGGGAACTGGTCCTCTCTGCATCTTGAGCATGTGAACCACAGCAAAGCAAGGGAAAGTGCAGCAGAGATCGCAACTCCACGGAAGACCTAAAAGTAAAAATCAAGGGTTTAGAAACCTCTAAACTCTACATGTCACAGCAATCTTGCCCTGGGAGCTCAATGAAATAAGCCAGCTGGGATGAACCCAACTAGTTCATCCTCAAGAGCCATGCTAGCTCCCTACTTAATTAAGGCCTTTTTAAAAGACTCAAGTCCATAAAGAAGCTTAAACTCAGATATGAACACAAAATCTTACCATTCCTTGCAAGATTTAGAACTGTAGGAAGAAAATTGTTTCAGATAAAGATGGGCCCGTGGGCAAAGAAAAGCAAACTCTTTCAGAAATCAAAGGGGGTTTCAGCCTGGAACTGGCCCCTTACTCCAGCACCGATGACTTTCTGCCCAATAACTCCACCTGTGTGAACCTGCATGTGGGCTTCTGCATTGAAGAAACAATGATACCATCTGGAAACCTGAGCACCCAAAACCGCTTCTGACATCACTTCCAAGAGTCATAAGCCAAGAGAGATGCTCCTCAACTTGATACGGCCTGTGAATTGCTAGCAAAGTGAACTTGTCAGTACCACAGCGAACACCTCTGGAAAGGGGCTTCCCTGCACTTGCCCGTGTTTGCTCTACTGAGAATTCACCATCTCACAAGCAGGCCCCGTAACTGTGCTAAGATCACATGGCTGTACCTCCCAGCCACAGTGAGGGGCTCAGGGATGGGCAACAGGCCCGCACTGGGTGAGTCGAGTCTCTCCCAGAAGCCTCACACTGGAAGTAGGAACTCACAGCTTGGATCATTTCAGTAAGTTACTTTTTCTGCTTATGCCAATTCGAGGTGAGTGCCTATTACTCTCAGCCACAAGAAATGTGACCGAGGCAGCGGTTTATCATTGAATCCAAGGGTGGTTTCAAGGAGCAGAAGTCCAATACGTTCTTGGTGTGCACGAGTGTGTTCAGATTGCTTTACTGGAGAAAGAAGTAATTCTAATACAGTATCTGGAAAATTTAAAGAGACTAATTTCTCCATTACTCCCAAATAGCTGAGTTAGCAATATTGCAAAGCACTTCTCTCCACAAGAGTCATATGAACAGTACCAATCATTACTCTAGAAAGGTTTGATTAGATGTAAAGTTTACTCAGAGGTATCCAAAGCACTCAAAATAGGTACTAGGTTCTTTCTTCTTAACCTAAATCCATAGTGACATGGGCAATCAGTGATTAGACTTACAAAGCACACTGTTTTGGAGTGTGTTTTCGCTATCATTTCTGCATGCACGCTTTTATTGTGATTGACTGAACTTCACATCCATCTATAATTCCAGTGTCTCGTATATCAGATGAGGAAAGCCCAGTGCAAATGGACCATCGGTCCAGCAAGAATGAATATTTCATTATAGTTTAGCTTTAATTTTACAGCTGTGGGGAAGAGGTCAATCTTGATGGTCTCTGTTTATCTGGCTGATAATGTAACCCGAAATGTGTATCTATGAAAGTGCTCAGTGTCTTTTTAGATTTCGGTCTGCTTTTGGGTTTTGCTGTTGTGTCCTTTCCTGGACACTGGTGTTAAGATATATTCCGTTAGATACGTCCTACTGCTTGTCACTCACGTGCTGTCTTGGAGCCATCAGGCTGCCCTGACCTTTTCAAAAGTCAGATGAGTTCTACCTCTCATCAGGGCCCCGCTAAAAGTGTGGGTCTCTTAGGTCAGCAAGAATTCATTCTTTCCCAACTCAAATGGCTCTGCCCCATTAAGCCATTAGTAGTCAACTGGAGGTCATATTCTTAACATCCGTAAGTACAATGCACACACGAAAATAGGGAGAAGGAATTGACATTGATCCTTTTATTCTGTTTTATAAAGTATTCCTGAAGTTGCAAAAATACAGGCAGAGACTGGCTCACGTTCTAATGCTCACCAGATATACTCTTAGCCCTAAAAATTAATATCACACTGTAAGTATCGGATCTGCACGGGGCCACTCCTGCCCTGTGCTTTTGGGTGCAAATTAGAACAGGAAAGTTGGCACCACAGGTGGGCTGTGCTGTCAGGGGCTGAGCTCGGCGAGTGGCCTCAGGGCTGGATTCCACTTCTCACTCACCTTATGAAGCGGACAATAGTACAGTCACAGGCAACGACTCTTTCTTCATAACTGAGCATCTATCTTTACACAGATGCTCAGTTACACATTTAAGAGAACTGATCTACTAGAAGCACACAATTGCTACTAACCTGAAAATGATTTTAAAATTTCCACACTTTTGAGAACACTAGTTTTAAATTCTTTTCCAATAGACCCATGGTCATATGTAAAGGCGAGAATAAACGAGAAGTCTACCTTTAGTAGTTCTCCTTTTTTAGCGGAAGGGTATCTACATGTTGCTGCGGTTTGAACAAGTGTCCCCCAGGGGCCGGTGTGTTAGAAGCTCGGTTCTCAGTCCCTGATGTTAGTGGGAGGTAGCAGAACCTTTTAGAGTTGGGACCTAACTTGTGTCGGAACAAAAGGGGGGAGGGGCTGGGGACCTGGCTTAAAGGTCTTCAGTTCAATCCCCAGTAACACAAAATAAAGAGGTGGAACCAAGAGGAAGTCTTAGGTCCTTGAAGGCAGGTCTCAAAGGGGAGCGTGGGGCCTTCGTCTCTGCTACTGCTCGCTCCCTCTCACTCTCCAGCTACCGTGGGGTGAGCTGCTCAGTCTACTGTGACACACTTTGTCACCACAAGCCCAAAACAATGGGACCAACTGGCCATGGACTGAAACCTCCAAAACTGTAAGCCAAAATAAAACTTTCCCCTTTCTAAATTGATATTCTCACGTATTTTGTTACAGTAACAGAAAACTAATACACACATATAGTAAAGCCCATAAAGTGTGCTAAGCCCAAGTCCATGCTTCAGTGATGTTTTACATGTGCAAGAGGTGATCACAATGTATGGTGAATGGTTTTTTAAAAATTTATTACAGTGAAAGCCACATTGCCATTAATCCCCCTCAAAATCCTCCCCCTCGTTTTCAATGTGTTTATTCCATCATTAATGCCATTTTCTGAAGCAATTGTGGAATTGAGAGTGTCTTCACAAAATGGGATTTAAAAAAAAATAACAATGAATCCTGCTGCTGAGTAGAATCCAACAGGAAGACAGGCTTGTAAAAGCATTACAGGATGTCCTCATCTACCTTCTTCACAAGATCTGGCAGGGTATGACTTCTGCCTCTTCCCTAAGGTCAAAGTGAGTGTGAGGGGAAAATGTTTTAAATTAATTCAGGTCATGAGGCAGCCACAGCAGCACAACTAGAGACACAGAAGAGGACTTCCAGAAGTGTTTCAGAAAGGGCAAGAATGATGTGGTAAGTGTGTCCTACATGAGGGAGAGTATGTTGAGGGGAATTAATGAAAATGTATCTTTTACTGTAATTCTTTTTGATTTAAGCATTTACCGTCTATTTCAATCACTGATACATAGACCCTCAATAACACCTCAGTGAGAGATACAGGATGTTTTTAACCCCACAAGGTTTTCTCTTGAAACCGCCCAGGAAGAGCCATTGCTTTGCGACATCCTTCACCTTCGATTCGTTTTACCTGTCCTTGTACTTGATATAAACGGAATCACTAAGTCCACAGGTATTTTGTGCCTGGCTTTGTCAGCTCAACACAGTATTGATGAGGTTCTTCCATGTTGTGGTACGTATCAGTGGTTTGATCTTTGTGTTGCTGTGTAGAATTTTATCACTCGATTACACTATGATTCATTAATTCTCTCTTGATGGATATTTGAGCTGTTGCTAACTTGGAGCTGTCATGAAAACAAATTCAGTGGTTCCTTTGAACTCAGTGAACAGGAGTTCATATTTTTACTCAATGTTGTCACACAAAGGAGTTGACACAAGAAACAATAAAATAGAGAAACACAGAGAATTAAAATAAGACTAAAATATCATGCCTGAGCAGATAAGCACAATATAGTTACAAAAATTACTTTTCACATGAGATTTGAGCTTCCTGGAAGCCAAAAAAAAGGGGAAATATGGTTGATTACATAATTTTTGTAAAAGGAAAAATATCCATTCATCAGAGAAAGCAAACTTTTTGTTGGCACTAAGTTCCGATGAAAGTTCTTCACACGAAGCATTGTGTCATTGATCACTGATGGATGGCAGCTCTACGAGAAATACATGAACAAATCTTCAGGTTATTATTTTATATACTGCCCGTAAGACTTGATGTCAACCCAGTAGGTTATAAAACAGTATCATAATCAGAAGCATTGTCTGTTGAGTGTTTGTGTTTTTTTCTTTTTGTGATACTTGAGATTGAACGCAGGGCCTTCACACTGAACTACATCTTCAACCCTTTTCATTTTTTGAGACAGGGTCTTGCTAAATCATGAAGCTCCCCAGGCTGGGCCTGATCTTGTGATCTTTCAGCCTCAGCCTCCCAGAGTGCTGGGATTAAAGGCATGTGCCACCACACCCAGCCGTGGCTGTTTATCTTTAAAAAAAGGAAAGAGTATTACACTATCATATACTCTAAATCAAGGGGCCACACACTATGGTCCACTGACCAAATGGGCTGCTCCTTGTTTCTATAAATACACTTGGTTCCCAACATACGATGGCTTGGTTTAAATGATTTTTCTAGTTTAAGACGCTGCGGATCCTGTGCATTCAACCATGCTGTTCTTAACTTGCAGGACAGGATTCGATGAATAACACAAGATTCGCAGCACTTTGCTATAAAACAGGCTTTGTGTGGGACAGTTTCACTCTATGGTAGGCTGGCGCCAGCGTTCCAAGCATATCCAAGATGAGCCAGGCTACACTCTGACTTTGGGTAGGTCAGGTGCACAAAATACGAGTTGGACTCACCATGTTTTCAGCGTACAGTGCGAGACACAACCCCGTCAGGAGTCAGGCACCATCTGAGGTTGTGCCGACACGCAGCCGTGCCTGTTCATCCATGTGCTGGGCACCATCTGAGGCCACGCTGACACGCAGCCATGCCTGTTCGCCCATGTGCTGTCTGCGGCTGTTTCCCTGCTACCACGGCAGAGTCCCACTACTGCATCTGAGACCATCTGGCCCACAAATGCCTAAAATATTTATAATCCAGCCCTTCACAGAAGAAGTGCGCCAGCTGTTATGGGTCGGATCCAGACATCCCCAAAAGCTTGTGTGCGGAAGGCTTGATCCCAGCTGATGGTGCTCATGGAGGAGGTGGAGACCCCAGGAGGCAGGCAGCTGCAGGGAGCAGGCACTGGGGTGCTGGGAAAGGCACGCTGTGCCCCTCCTCTCTCTGCTTCCTTGCTGCCTTGAGGCCGGCGGCTCTCATCCACCACTGCCTCCCCCAGGCTGCTCCAGCCTTGCCACAGACTTCACACAGCAGAGTCCCTGGGCGGGCTGCGGGCTGCAACCTGAGGCCGTGAGCCGAAGTGCATTTTCCTGCTTTAAGCTTTTTATCTTGGGTTTCAGCACAGTGACAGAAAGCTAAAGTACCAACACTTGCACTTAAGGAATAATGAGATAGATTCCTGGTATTGTTTTCTTCCTGGTTATTGTTGATGCCTTTGTACTCTCTCCACCCATTCCATAAGGGAGCCGGGACTTCCAGACAACAGAATACAGTAAAAGCAAATAATTCTGCAGGAGTGATTAAAGTCCCAAATCAGTACTTTTATCTAATCAGAAGAATAATTAGGGGGGAAAAGCAGCAGCAAGATATATCATGTACAGGTTCAAATTCCCTACGATGAATGTTATCACTATGTATATCTAAAATGTACCATTAAAATAAAATTTAAAAAAGAATGATTACCCTGGATGGGACTGAGTGAACCAGGTGACAGGCCTGAAAGCAGCCCGGCCTTTCTGACATCTTGGGTGTCATTCTGTCCTTTGCCGGCTTGAAAAGGCAAACTGCAGGCAAACTGCAGAAGGCTATCAGGAGGGACGTGTGGCAGGGCTGTGGGGGCCCTTAGTCCTGCAGCCACAGGAACTGGATTCTGCCAACACCCCCAGAGGAGCTAGTTATGCTAGTACTTATCTGTGATCCCAGCTACTTGGGAAGCTGAGATAGGAGGATCACAAGCACAAGTCTAGCCTAGACGACTTAGCAAGATGGTCTTGGTTACTTTTTTCATTGCTGAGACAAATTACCCAACACCCAAAGCTAAAGGAGGAAAGGTTTATTAACTCACAGTTTGTAGAGGATGCAGCCCATGATCTGATGGCTCCCAGGTAGGGTGGTAGGCAGAGGGGAAACAGTCTATGGCAGGCAGAAGGCAGCAAGGCAAGCAAGGAGTAGACAAGCCCCTTTCTGTCATTTATATTTTATCCAGGCTACCCACCCTTAGTGTGGGCAGCACTCCTGCCCTTAATCCTAGCGTCCTTAATCCTAGCATCACATCCTTGGTCCCAGCAGAACTGCCAGACCAATCAGTGGACTAATTTACTAATCACACGCTCTAGATCCAGCCACCTCTGATGAGCCCCACCTATGACTGCATGAGGCTTTGGGGAGGCGGGGGTCATCTAGGCACAAACCATAATAATACAAGATCATATCTCAAAATTTTTTCAGAGTGTAAAAGGGATATAGCTTAGTGGTAGAGCACCCCTGGGTTCCATCCCTACTACCACAGAAAAAAGCCCTCGAGCCTCAGATGAGCTGCAGCCCAGTCAGCACCTTCAGAGAACCTCAAGAAGATCCACTAACCATCCTGGACCCTGACCGAGAAGAATGTGAGATAATAAATATGTGCTGCTTCAGCCTGCCAAGTCAGCGGTGGAGTGACCCACCACAGAACAACTTCGGGCCATCAGTGTGTGCGTAGATGGTGGCGGCCCCAAGCAGCATATCGCACGGTGATGTCTTAGCCATCTTAGTTGTGTGAGTCTTCTTTGTGATGGTCACACGAACACGAAATCACCTAACAGCATATTTCTCAGAAAGTTCAGCATGTTTCTCGACATTGCTCAGAAACACATCACTGGCTCATCACACAGCAAGAAGGCTGACATTACTGGCCTTCTCCAGTTTTTCTCCAGGTCACACAGGGATAAATGTGAGAAACGACCAGTTTTTGCAATGAGTTCTTAGCTTTGAGAAGTGCGTACTCTCTAAGGTTCAGGGGCCTGGATCCCTGGGCTTTGCTTCAAGACTCCTGGGAGGGGACAACAGAACGGCACAGATGAGGCGAGACTGGTCGTGTTTTGGCGATTGTTGAAATTAATTCACGGACTCATGCGGATTTGTTGTCCTATTCCTTCCACTTTTGTGTATGTTTGAGGTTTTCCATAATAAAAATGGTTTTTTAAAACTGGACTTGTATATATATACAGAGTCAGGTGACCGGATGTTACTAGTTTTGCTAGAAGAAAACTAAGCAAGTTAAATATCCTACACAGGAAACTACTTGAATTAATTGCTAAAGAGATACAGTATATTTATATGTGTCTTTAAGATTTGATGCACAGAAAAAAATGATCGTGTAAACACTTTTCTATGGTATTGATTTGATATAAAGACAAGATACCTGTAAGTTTAAAAAACTTACACTCTTTTTGAAAATTCAACTGAGTCAATTTGGTTCTGTGAGTGACAGAATCGAGTCTGAAGTCGTGATGGGAGGAGCACAGTGGGGCCTGGAGAGGGAGAGACTGCAAGACCCTGCCCATCTCTGACCGCTACTGCTCTGCTGGGAAGTAGGTAGCTTTAGGTCCGCTCGGTGTGTGGAGGCCTCGTGCCTTCTTTGAGCACACAGGGGTCCGTGAAGGAAGAGGTCAAGATAAACGTATTAGTGCATCTTGCATACATATAACCAAGACCCTCAGGATTTGGGCTGCAACCATTTTCAGGGACCTTCAGTTTTTACTTTGGTCCATGAGGCCTCAGGTTCACAGTCATTAGATTTCCTTGTTTCCATGGTAATCATGCATTTCTCACACTACCAGTGTCGTTTGTCTGTACGAGTAGGAGACAGACTCAACCCGCCCCAAAAAGCTGTGGGCGCCATTCTTTGCAGCACTATTCCAGACCTGTTAGGGCAGAATGTTGAACAGGCAGAAAGGACACAGTGAATGTTCTGCCAAAATATGTGCAATCTCAAAAAGTAGGCTTACAAATTGTTTGAATTCTTTTTATTTTACAAGAAATAGAGAGCGCACGCATGCCAGAGACATCACGCGACAGCCACAAAGTTCACAAGGGCCCGCGGGCCTGAGGCTAGACCCTGGGATGCCGCGTCTTGGGCCGGTCCTGGCCCCGGAGCCAGGCTTTTCCAGTCAGCTCCTTTCTGTCCTGCTAATAGCACTACTTCGGGCTAATAATAGGTCTGCAAGGCAGTAGCACAGAACCTGAAATACGTGTGAGGCAGTGAATGTGGGATGGAAGGATGGAGGGGGAAGGAAAGAGAAAGAAAGGTCAACAAACAAGTTATGAGATCAATAAACAAGTTAGAGGTGTTTACGCTCATTGACCACAAAAACACAAATCAAAATCACAATGAGACATCGCTGCCTGCCTATCAGAATAACTGAAATGTGGAAGATTGTCTGCACCAAGTGTGGGACAGACGGTACAGTGAGGCGCTCACGACAACAGGAATGAATCTCATTTTTAAAAGTTGAATGAAAGAAGTTGGGCACAAAAATAGTATATTGCAATTTTTGTGAGTTTTAGAGTAGTGATTATTTGGAGGAGGGAAAATAGTACAACTGGGGATAGTCATGGGGGGCTTTAGGGGTGTTGGCAGAGATCTGTGACTTTCTCTGAGTGGTAATTACATAGAACAAAATTATTTACACTGTGAATACTTATTTGCTGTATACTTATAATTTGTGCGGTTTTCTGAATGTATACTATCTATAGATATAGATAATTAGCCTACTCTAGACATATATCAGGGAATTCAACAAACTATGAATCAGGAATGTTACATTGTTGCTGACAGCTGCAGACGTTTTACAGTGTAACTATTTACACACTACTTACACTGTACCTGTTATTATAAGTATGTGAGCAGATTGCATGGGTTATTTACAAATAACATTTCGTATCAGAGATTTAAGCATCTGCAGACTTGAGTATCTACAGGGATTCCTAGAATGAACTCCACCTGGATACCAAAGGAAAAAGGTATACTTTTTACTTTGGTTATATATATATTTTTCATTTTTTAAAATTTTATAAAAAAAGAACATTTTCTTAGACAAATAATAAAAGAATAACAACAGTCCTTACATTGTGTATCATTATTTTCAAAGGAGTACTCAAGATGGCCATAAACCAAAACTATTCTTACAAAAAGGAAAGAGACAGGCACATATACCTGTAACAAAAGCAAAAGAAGCTGCTCGGAAGAATTCTTCTAAGGATCCCAAGACTCTTGACCAATACAGTTTTCTTTTACTTCCTAACTCCTCTGAAGAACATGCATTTATTTGTGTTCTCAAGCTTCACTATGTTTTACAGCCATAAAAGGAGATGCCACTAAATAGTGATACCAAGAAAATAGGGTAGACACTGTATGAGATCATTAATCTTCTTAAGAAGGAGAAAAGGAACTAACATTGTGTTACCAGGGATGTGCTCTCTGCAATAGGCATAGCTATTAATCTCGCTTTATAAGAGGAAGAACTGATATGGAATTTAAGTAATTTGACCAAGGTTTCAAAACTCCCACATAATAAGACCTAGACTCAAATCTGGGATTGTTTTGCTCCAGAAATCTAGAGTCATTCTACCCCACCCCACATAATTCCTTACGCAGCCCTGAACTAATAGTAACTTTGACTTTTACCAATAAAACAACCTCGTAAAACTTGCACTCTCATAAATATCTCATATATACAAAATAGCCCTCAGTGATTTCTTAGGCATACTCTTGAATTGTGCTCTGTTGTCGTTTACTCCCCAGAAAATGGCCCACAGCCTTTACACCTAATAAGAAAAAGAAAAAAAAAAGATATGTTCAAGATCTTCTAATTGTCAAATAACATTTAACTGCCTGTGACAGAATACAGGCAACCCACCCCCAGGAAGGCCTTCCCTGAAGGAGGACCTACCAAGGCTCTGTTACTCTTCTGAAACTTGCCTTAGGGCAGATGTTTTATTATTCATATTCTTTTAATAGCATCCCAATCATTTTATAGGCCTACTATAGCTCAAGTTAATGGTAAGGATGTTGCAAGTAGTTCCCTTTTAAATTTTTAACCAGAATGAAAGTTTACAAAAAGTATGCAGGCTTCTGACAGAGTAAGACCTGAACCGAGGAGAAACTGAGGCCCTTTTACAAGGAGGCTTTAGATTTTATTGGGCCCCTCCTGTATTTGATGCTCATTATAACAACAAAAACCCATCTTGATGACAGCCCAGAAAGTGATGGTTTCTGACTTAATATAAGAAGACAAAGAAAGCAACTATTCTGGGTTTTTACAAGAACCCCAAACAGAAGCAGCTGGAGAGGTAAGTGAGAGATTAACAGGGTACCATGGGGAGCAAGCTTAATGCCTACTGAGAAGTCTACTGAAACTACCAGGGCTGAAGTTCTTGGCGTAGGAAAGGCTAGTGCTCGTCTTTTATGAAGGGAAATGAGTTTTGTTAAATGTATTGATAATGCTAACACATTAATAATTAAACCATAAATCTTTCCCAATGTCCCATTAGACATCAACTCTATCATACACACAATGATGTGTTTTAATGCCCAAACATAAGCATATATACATATATCTCATACTCTTTCCCAAATCTAGATGGTTGGGTTCCTGAAAAAAATCCCTCTGGTGGGAAAATTTCCAGCTGTAGACTAGAAAGACATTGTAAGAAGAACAAGCCTAAAGGAATAAGGTCTTACGTGAATCTTTAACATTTTTAAACTGACCGATACATAGTGAAAGTCGACCAACATAACGTAGTCAATAACAACATTTTTATACCTCTTAAATTAGTAATAATGGTCTCTGTGCAATTAATCTCCATTGCCTATCTCATGACTCCATCGATATTTACAAAGATCTCCTTCCTTCAAGTTTCAAAAAAATACTAATGAATTCATAGTGCTCTTTCAAATAAAATATAGTCAAAGAGGGAGATTTTCCTGTCTTTAGTTTTCCAGCCAAATGCATTTTCACCATTTAGATCTTACAGCCCAGAGCTGTAGCCAAAAAGTCTACCTTCCTCTGTCCTGGAAATGCCAGAATTCATTCTTTAATAGAAAACTCTTTGGACAAGCTGAATTGATTTATGTGTTCCAGCTGAGCAGCTTGACCTTCACTCCTCCCAAGTCTTAGAATTATGGCTCCAATGTCAACATATCTGTTTCCCTCCTGCTTCTCCACCACGCCACAGGAGCTGACCTTGGGAATGCAGCTTCCCCTTCCTTCTTGTTCCTGCTTTACATACTCAGATGGCGAGTGTTACGTGTCACCTTGGCTATTTACCCATGATTCAGTTAAACACTAATTTCAGTGTTGCTGAGATTAGATTATTTTGTAGTGTGGTTAACACCTGCAATTAGCTGACTTTTCGGACAGGAAATTACCCGAGGTGGTGTGAGTGGGCCTCGTCCAACAGCTTGAAGGCCTTAAGTGAAAAACCCACTTTCCAGAAAAAGAAACTCTGCCGTCAGATTGCAGAAGGCTCCGTCATCCACAGCAGATACATTCTAAGAACCTCAGCGGATATCTAAACCACAGATAGTGTGAACGCTGTGCGTACTGTTTTTTTCCTAGGCAGAACCATGATAAAGTTTAATTTATAGCACAGTAAGAAGTTGACAATAATAACTAGCAATTAAATAAAACTATCGCAACAATAAACTATAATAAAAAGCATGTGAATGTGGTCTCTCCCTCTCAAAATGTCATCCTACTTTCTGTGGCTTGGATATGCAATGTCCCCAGAAGCCCACGTGCTGAAGGATTGGTCGTCAACTTGACACCCCTGGGAGGTGGTGGAAGCCCTAAAGAGGGGGCCCCACGGGAGCTCCTCTGGTCACCGGGGTTGTGCCCTTGAAGGAGACAGTGCCACCCAGCTCCTTTTCTTCTTTTTTCTATTCCACTGCCGTGATATGCTACCTGACACAGACAAAATCAATCACAGACTGAAACTCCCAAAACAATGAGCCAAAATTAATCTTGTTCCTCCATACGTTGATTATAACAGGTTGTTGCAGTCATGGAAACCTAACACAAGACTTTTGCTTTTCACTCAAAAGAAGCACGTTGTAGCTTCTCTTTGACATATCCAAATTGCCAGCCTCTCTACTCTTGGACTTCAGGTCATTATCAGGTAGAATAATTTCCTTGCACATAGATACTGTGGTGCCACTACAACTGATCTGCATACACAAGGCAGGCACGCTACACAAGATGACCCACACCCTACAGGAGTGAGCAAGACAGTGAGAGATCTCCTCAGGTTACGCAGAGCTACATGCTACTTAAAACTGAACAATCATGTATTTCTAGAACTTTCCATTTAGTACTGTACTTTCTGACCATGTTTGATGATGAGTAACTAAAACTGTACTCGGCAAAACCAAGGCTAGCAGGTGACTGCTACACAATGCCAGCACCTGCCTGAGTTTCCAGCCTGTCAACCTGACCTGCAGACTGCAGATTTTGGACTAACCATTGCACGAGCCAGGCCTGACTGACACACCTCTCTGCCTCCCTCCTCTGCTCTTGCTGCTGATTCTCTCAAAACAAGGGACTTGTGGGTCTGACTCTTGGAAGTGGAATCTTGAAAAGAGAATCCCCTTCGCACATGTGGGAGTGGGACAGAAAGGCCCAGCAGCATCCTCCGATGCTGGTGAGGTTGGACACGTCTGGACAGCCTAAGAGCTGGGCCTGCTCCTCCCACTTCTCTTTGAAAGGAAGAAGTTGTTTGGGAGTCTCCAGATGTGCTCAGCTGCAGTAGGAGAAAGCGGGCTCTGGCTGAATGGCACCTTTTCTAAACCAAGTCTTTGTGGTGTTGGTTTACATCCTGTAATGAGCAATTTGTTCTAGCAGGAAGTCAGCTTCGAAGTGGAAGACGTAATACTAAACTATAGCAAAATCTATTTGAAATAAAGTTTCCCTTTCATGAGATATTGGTATATAAAGCTTACTATGAACTGTAAGATTCCCTTTCCAAGATTCTGACTGTCTTAGTTACTTTTCTCTCGTTGCTGAGACAAAATACCCGACACCCAAAGTTAAGAGAGGAAAGGTTTACTTAGCTCACAGTTTGTGGAGCTTTCAGTCCACATTTGGCTGGCTCCAAGGCAGGATGGCATAGCAGGCAGGCAGAAGGCAGCAAGGTAAGCAAGGGGGTAGCAAAGGAAGAGACAAGCCTCTTTCTGTGTCTTATATATTATCCAGACTATCTGCCCTTTGGGTGGGTAGCGCTCCCACCCTTAATCCTATCGCCCTTAAACCCAGCATCACATCCTTGATCCCAGCAGAACTATGCCAAACCAATCAGTAGGCTAATTTAGTAATCACACACTCTAGATCCATCCACCTCTGAAAACAGCCCACTTATGACCACATGAGGCTTTGGGGGGACATCTAGACACAAACCATAACACTGACCCGTGAGTCCCTTGTGAGAGAATTAGCAGCAATAGGAGTAGAAGAAGTAAGAAAGGTGTGTAAGCCATCCTTGGATCGTACACTTGTGGGGTCTGGCAAGTTCGAGATCTGAAATCTGCAGGAGTGTCAGATTACTGATTTTAGAAATCTAACCTCCTTGCTGAGCAGTAAAGTATATCCTATAGGAAAGAAAGAAAATAACCCAGAAATTTCTCACTGCTTAAAATTCAAGCATTTTGTCAAAGATTCCTCTAAGGAATTCCTTTTCTTGAATATATTCAAATCTGATAATCAGAAGGGAAGTTACAGAAAACCTTGCTCATTTCCACCAGGAGAATACCCACACGCAATCGTGGTTACCATGTCATTTGGATGGGTGGCTCTTGACTGGAAAACCTAATAACAAGCGTTACTAATGAGGCTACTCTGCCTGCCTGTAACCTGTCAGGATTTGCAACCAGGTAGTCATTAGAATCCTTCGTTTGAAGAACTGCTGGCCGCCCCACCCGTGGAACTTGGCTGAATTGAACTGTGGTGCCACCGAC
>PVJO010029711.1:0-16456 GCA_004026905.1 Hystrix cristata
CCCTAGACCCGGCCCAACACTTTAAATTCTTAAACCCAACACGGTCAGCGCTAGTGCTATTTTCCTTTCTGCCAGCTGAGCCCACTCACTCTGAGCATATTGTAGCCTAATTAAACTTCTCTTAACTTTGTTGCTTTTTTCTTATCATCATGCAAGAAAACATCCATTCTTTTTGTCATGCACAAGAACCTAGAAACTTGTCCAGGACCCTATCACCCACAGCAACAACACCATATAAAGACAAAACACAAAATCAATCAAATATCTAAATGTCACAGCCAGAACTATAAAGCTTTTAGAAAATAATATTGGAGTATAAATGACTAGGTCTTCGGCTCAAGAGAAAAATTTCGTTGAGATGTGTTGATGTGCTTTAGAACATCTTTTGTGGGCAATTGTCATCCCTTCCTCCCTAGGAGTGCTTCGGTGCAAACAGAAAGTCCTCGAGGAATCCCAGGAGGTTGCGAGGGCCTCGGGAGAAAGAAAGGGGGCCAGAAATCCTCCCACACGTGTGGCGTGTCGCGTCTGCTCCGGTCTCTGAAAAAAGTCCTTCCCTTATCTCCAGGGGTGACATGTAGACGGGTTTTATGGAGCTTCAGGAGAGAAACTCAACCTCAGCTATGTTTATTTGAGGAGAGATTCTGCCAATTATCAATTACTCTTTTTTTCTAATGCCATGTTAGGTGAAACTCCTAAGAAAGGATAAAATAAGGAAAACAATCACTAGTAATTAGTTTGTCCATTATAAAAGACTTATTGATCTTAAAATTCTGTGATTCTTGGCATTCCGTTGGGCAGCTTGGTTTCTATTTCAAGTGTCATTATATGAAAATAGCCTCTTGTGTATATGAGCCATCTAACTGCTAGCCATGGCTGAGCTATCTGGTTCTTTCTCATTAATTCACCAATTAGTTGCTTATGTATGCATCCCCTCATCATCAGTAAGCCGACCACCTTTCTAGGTGCTGGAGATACAGTGGGGAGCTTGTCGTCATGGAGCTTATATATGAATGAGTGTGGACGACCCCAGCATCTTACATGACGTCACCATCTAGAAAGAATTTCATTGGCAGGATTTATAATGCTATAAATAATAGTGCTATAAAGGGCTAAATAACAGTGATTCTATGGAGAATATTTTATTGTAATGCTGACTGAGGGGTTAGTCTTCTCAGCGAGGTCTTCTCTGGCTGTACCATTAAAAATTAAACCTCCAGCTGGGCATGGTGGTACACACCTATAATCCCCACACTCCCGGGGGCTGGGGCAGGAAGATCATTTTGAGTTCAAGGCCAGGCTGAACTACATAGCGAGACCCTGTCTCTAAATAAATAAATAAAAATAAATACATTTAAACCTCCAGCTGGGGTTGTGGCACAGGCCTATAATCCCAGCACTTGGGAGGCTGCACAGGAGGATTGCTTGTGAGTTCAAGGCCAGTCTGGGCTACATAGTGTGTTCAAAGTCAGCCTGAACTACATAGTGAGACCCCTTCTCAAAAAATACACCCCCAAAAAGTTAACCCCCCCTAAATAAAAATTTAAACTGCTCTACTGCCTTGACACTTTCTACCCTTATCCATGCTTTATTTTCTCCCTTGGAAAAAATCTAATATATTGTATTTTTACCTATTTCTGTTTTTTGTTTACCCCGCCCCCACCCCACTCAACAGACTATAAGCTCCATGAAGACAGGCATGTTTGTGTATCCTGTTCCCCACTCTATCTCCAGTACCTAGAATGCTGGTTGGCTTATATCTTTGATGATGAAGGAATATATAAATAAGCAACTAATTAGTGAATTAATGAAAAAGAATCAGATAGTTCAGCTCTGGCTAGAAGTTAGAGAGATGGTTTAGGAGTTGGAAATGGATCAATTTCTAGTGTGGGTGATTTTGCACAAGGCAGTTTTCATCATCTACAAAATGAAAGAGTCTCATTAGGATACTCAACTTTTCTCATCTTGCGAAGTACCAACAAGTCCAGCAAAGACTGGGAGCCCCTCTAAAATAGAAACAGAGCCCACTGCTGCCCAGGAGCAACTTTACCTGTGTATCTACAGTCTGTTACATTTTTCACTTATGACAAGTTTTAAGCTCATAAAAATTGTATTACCATATGAGTGAATTGTATTGGGAGTATTTATAATGCAATAAACAATAATGCTATACAAAGTTAAATTACAGTGATTCTTCTGAGACTGTTTTACTGTAATGCCAACTGTGAAACGTAGTAATAAATTTTAAAAGGCATGAGCAGGAGAGACATCATGTATGTCTCTTGAATACTACATATTCTTGTAATTATTTTACACTATTTTGCACTACAGTTGTGTAAGATGCTACCACAGGAGGAAACAGAGAAGAAAACTGTGTGTCTCGAGTGAACCTTTTATGCAGGATGTAGCTGAGACACCTAAAACAACAGAGATCAGGGAACCTCGTCAAGCCGCAGAGCAGGCAGTACAATCTGTATCCTGCTTGTGAATGGATTTGTCTTTTGAGAAATGTGTAGCAAAATTTGCTCAGATGTTCATTTTTATTACAACCAGCTCATCCATGTATGAGGGTTGAGCTGGGGATATGGAGGGAGGCAGGAAACACTCCTGCCCTGACTTCTTAAGCAGGTAGCTTATCTTCCCAAAAGAACCTGTGTTGTGTGTGACTGGGTCGCTTTGCTGTCATCCTGAAGTGGTTGACAAGCGGGGAGAATAACTCTGTCCCTGTCACCTTCCTCTGTAATAAGAGCGCTAGAAAACTCTCCTCCGATGGCTTCCCTCTGGCCTCGGCACAGTCTTCTGACCTTTGAGCTCTGCCCTACTTTTCAGTTCACCACACTTCATTCATTGTCTGTGTTCCAGGCTTTCCTGCAATTCAGACCTCTGTGCAGTTTGTTCAAATGTGCTGAGCTCTTGCTAGCCTCAGGACTTTTTTTCAATTAGAAAAAAAGAGATAAAATTTATCATTTTAAAGGATCCTACTGGGGGGCTATGGATACAGCTTAGTTGTAGAGTGGTCATCAAGGATGCATGGGAGGGCTGGGGATTTAGCTCAGTGATTAGAGTGCTTGCCTTGTAAGCACGAGGGCCTGAGTTCGATCCCCGGCACCACAAAAAAAAAAAAAAAAAAGGATGCATGAGACCCTTGGTTGGGTCCCCAGAATGGGGGCAGGACAATGGCTTATAATGTGTGACCATCAACCCATATGTGACTTCTGTGTCTAACTCCTGCCCTTAGCATAGTGTTTTCAAGGGTCACCCATGTGGTAAGCATGTATTGATGTTCCATTGCTTTTTATTGCTGAGTAATATTCCACTGTACAGATAGACCATGTTTTGTTTATCCACTCATCAGTTGGTAGGCATTTGGGCTACCTCCACTTTTTGGATATCATAAATAATGCTGCTAGGAATTTTTGTGTGCATATACTCATAGCTTTTTGACTCTATATATAGCAGTAGAATTACAGGGCCCCCGCCCTGCTCCCCCCAAGAAAGGCTGAGGATTTAGCTCAGTGATTAGAGAGCTTGCCTAGCAAGCACAAGGCCCTGAGTCTGATCAACAGCATTAGAAGAAAAAACAAAACAACAACAACAACAACAAAAAAATGAATTACAGGGTTCCATAGTAATTCTGTACCTAACTTTTGAGAAACAGCCCAGTTTTTTTCTCTCCAGAATATTTTTATTGGTTCCTGAGATCACTTGAACGGAATATTTTTATTGGTTCCTGAGATCACTATTTCTCACCCTGGATGAATCTGCATATCTAAACTAGGTGTGTTTAAGAGCTATTCTTTGTTTGTACTCAGGGGGGGACTCAGGGCCTTTTGTAGGCTAGGCAGATGCTGCCATATTCGCTCGGACCTGAGCCCCGAACGCTGTCTCGGCACTGCGCACATTACTCTATCCTTGCTCGGTCCGCCGCCCTGTCACGCAGCGCACTCGCAGGTGGAGGGCTCAGCGCTCAGTGGCGAGGCGGGCTGCGGCGCCTCCTGCCAAGCTCCGTGGAAGGCCCGCGGTGGGAACCGGCCGCACAGCCCGGCACAAGTGCTCCTAGAAGCCACGGACGCTTCTGCTGCCCGCTTCTTGCACCGACCCGAGTCCGAGTTACAGTTTCTGAAGAATAAGTATACATACGTGTGTCACTAACATTCATAACTATTTTAGTGACTGATTTTTAAATGCTTAAGAATAAAATTTGAAGACCACCTATTATATCAAGATTGAAATTATATCATATGTGTAAATGTTCCAAAAGGCAATGATACTCTTTTTTGGTTTTTATTTTTGAAGTCCAGGCTGGCCTTGAATTCACTATGTAGCGCAGGCTGACTTTGAACTTGCAACCCTCCTGCCGCAGGCTCCCCATTGCTAAGATTACCGATGTGTGCCACCCCATCCCGCTCAGCTGGTACTCTTTAACCAAAAAATTCCTCACCTGAAAATCCTAAGGAAACGATTATAAATGCAGAAAATGATTTTATGTGTAAAGACACTGGCTGAAGATTACAAATCAGTAAAAACTGGAAACAATATCCCTCAATAAGAAATGAAGGAATGGCTGTCCAAATTTTACAGATATTAAAAGTCATGTTCAAGCCTAATCTAGATTGCAGCAGACGTGGTGGCACACATCTGTCATCCCAGAATTCAGGAGGCTGAGGCAGAAGGAACGCCACCAGTTTGAGGCCAGCCTGGGCTACGTGGCAAGACCTCGACTCAAAAAACAAAAACAAAAACAAAAAACCAACCTAGATTAATGCAATGGAGACTAATACACTGTGACAGCTACTACTTAAGAAAGGGAAGATCCCTAACTATGGTAAGATTATATCAAAATGCTAACCACATTACGGTGTGTTGTCGGGCAAGGTACAATTTTCCCCTTTTTTCCATTTTCTAAATTTTAAATTTGTTTCGTTACCTTCCTAACTTAAAAGGGTATAATACGCATTGAAGCAAATGACATGGAATTTGAAAGACCTCCGTGGCTCCGATGAGGTCTCCGAAGATGTTTTGATTTAGAACCTTCATTTTGAATGTGTGGAACTGACACTGGTTTATAAAATTGTCCCTTTCTCCATTACACACGGCCTTGAGGGTGCGGCCATCCTCACACTTGAGTGAGCAGAGCGATTACCAGAGCGTCTGGGTTAAATGAGATTACCAGTCCCGGCCACTCAGATGTCTTCCCTTTTTATCTAGCGGAGCTGGAGACCGGGTATAAGGAAACTATACAGGAAGACCTTGCAGGTCTTGGCCTGTCGCTAACGCAGAAGGGCCTTGCAGTGGGCTCTGCCCGGGAAAATACGTTCTGCAGAATTCACCAGCCGGAAGCCCAGCTCCTCAGGTTGGGAGTTTTACGGAGTACCTCACATCGTTTTGATTGTCCTTTGGGAAAAATAGAAATTAATAAGAAACAGAGAGGGAAAGTGCCTATGCTTTACATTTGAAGGAGCGTTTGTGTCTTTTCACCTTGGGATGCTGGCACAAGAGGAGCCCCTCGTAGGACTCCAATGTAAAACACAAATGTAATCTACATTTGTAAAATGTAAAAGCCAAAAAAGTATTTTAAACTTTCCTTCCTGATTCCAAGAACTTTTGCTCCTTAGTCACTGTTTGGACATGGACTTTGGATAAGGGATGATAACATCTCACCTGGCATTTGAGTTTATCACCTTCAAGCTTGGGGACTGGGAGAGCCAGCTATGTGGCAGGGATTAGCCTCCCAGAGGTGCCCCCAGGGCAAGAAAGTGGGACAACACACATGCTCTGATCACAGCCCCAGCACTCGCCAAATACTTGTCTAACTGCCCGTGGAATGTGCTAGAAGGAAAGCAGCTCTGTGTTGGAGGTTTACCCCAAATCCTGAGAGAGTTCTCATTCCATCTGTAGCCAGTCCTGAGCTCCACCTCTCTGGCAGACATCTGATAAGGGGAGGACGATTCCTCAGGAATCTAAGTAACAAGAAGGGGGTGGGCTTCAACAAGCCTGTCCTTAACTGCTTCGCTGCTGTTACACATCACAAAGCTCCTTCCTGCCCGCCTTTCTTTCCTCCCTCCCTCCTTTTTCTTTTTTTTTTTTTAACCACTGACTAAGGCACCGATGCCAGCCTGGGTACCCACTTCTTCCTTGGGGTAGCAGGAAGGTATTCTCTGATACCAGCATCAGGGATGGACTCAGTATAACTTTTTCAACCTGCAGTGGCTGCCAGGATGTAGCTCTTGGGTGGCACCCAGGCTTCTATTTACCATGGCAGGAAGCAGCCAGCCCGCAGCTATCCCCAGTCAGCCCCATCCCTTTCCCAGTCACCAAGATCCTGACTTCTGCCTAGTAACAGGCCATTCGAGATTCCCACTGGCTAGAACAACCCGATTTAATATTATTGCATTAAATGTATTGGCAGATATACGGATGTAATTGAAGAAAAGGATAATCAGTTACTTCTAAAGAACTTTCTAATTTGAAATAACTTCAAAGTTTCAACAACTGCACAAAGTATCCTTTACTTATTCCCCAAATGTTAACATTTCACCATCTTTGGGTTTGGGGTGGGGTTTTTTGTTTGTTTTTTCGTTTTTGAGACAAGGTCTCACTTTGTAGTGTAGGGCAGCCTTGAACTCACTCTGTAGCCCAGGTTGGCCTCAAACCCACAGTGATCCTCCTGCTCCAGTGTTGGGATTACAGGCGTGTGCCACCACACCTGGCACATTTTGCCATCTTTGTGTTCCCCTTCCTGTCCCTTTGGTTTATTAATAGACTTTTGAAGCATGCTTTAAATTTACAAAAGACTGAGCACATAGTACACAGGGTCCAGATACCCCCCATACACAGAGTGCCCCTTTTCGTAACTCTTTACATAAGCATAGTACGATTGCTATATTCCATGAACCAATGTTAACACACTGACACATAAGCTAAAGGCCATAACTTGCATTTCCCAAGCTGTCCCTGGGGTGCTTTTTGCTCTCGGTGTATTACATGTAATTGTCCCATCTCCTTGGGTTTTCCTTGGTTGCAATGCTTTCTCAGACTTTCCTTGTTTCTGCTGACCTGGACAGTTCTGAGGAGGGCTGGGCAGCTATACTGTGGAGGCCCCTCTACTGGAAACTGTCAGACGCTTTCCTTGGGATCAGACAGCAGGGAGGAAATGGCGAGGGCAGCACGCCGTTCTCCCCACACGGCGTCAAGGTGTGTATTCTGAGCGTGACTCATCACTGTGGGTAGTGACGGTGACCACTGGACAGAGGATGTGTGGTCGAGGTCTTCTCCTAGAACATTCTCTGTACTCTTCGGAAGGAAGTCTCTACGGGCAGCAAGAATCGCGCTCCCCCTTGAAGGTGGGGTAGCTATGTAATTGATTGGGAATTCTGCCACCGAGGTCCATCTCATCTTTCCCATTTTAAATTTACTCCATCTGTGATTCACAGCAGTGAAATACAGCACAGTTATGTTTATTTTGTGCTTTGGGTTATAATCCAATACTGATTTGTTGCTCAGATCATCGAAGCTCTATTACCATAATCTATTTATTTTTACTAATACGGGTTCATATGTCATTAACATTAGACTGAGAAGACAAGGCGGGTGAGACTGTCAGGAAAATTCCCATCCACACCTCTTCCCTGCCGTCACTAATCAGAATGGAACAGCCACGCCCAGGACAAAGGTGACCGGCCGTTCCTTTTCACCAGACTGCCTCCTGGCAGCCTAGCGGCCTCCTCCTTGCTCTCTTCCATGGGTTACTTGTTCTCAGGGAATCCAGCAGCACAGACACAGGAACGTGAGGGCCCTCACGCAGCCCTGCGCTGAGGGGCGAGGGCTCGCCACAGGCGGGGGACTCCGGTCTTTCCCGACAGCTCCGGGCGCCTGAACCATGCTCGGACCGGTCCAGCCTCCTGGGCGGCTGCCGCCCTGGCTGAAGACTATGACTTCAAGAGGGCTCTGGAATGAAAGCCACCTGTTTCTTATATATACGTACTGGAGAGGGCCCGGCGTGGTGGTGCACACCTGTAATCTCAGCACTCCTCAGCACTCTGGAGGCTGAGACAGGAGGATCTGCGAGTTACATACCAGCTACAAGGCCAGCCAAGGTTACATAGCAAGTTCAAGGCCAGCCTGAACTACATGGCAAGACCCTGTCTCAAAAACAAAATAAAACAAAAACCAAACCAAAACAAAACAAAAAAACTCAGAGAGTGTATGTTTCATTTTTTTTTTTTTTTAACCCAGGGCGTCACCCATGCTGGACAAATGGTCTACCCCTGAACTACATATGTAGTCTTTTTAATTTTCTTTTGCTATAGGGTCTTGCTAAATTTCCCAACCCCTGATTTTTTTTTTAACTGCTAAATTGTGGGGTAATTTGTTACATACATGGCTATAGTATTACACTATGGTCTCTAGCAGTAAGGCCCTTAAAAAATCTAACAAGACAGTCTCACTAGAGAAAAAAAGATGCAAGTCAATGTAGAAGCTGGTGGGCATATGCATTAAAATGAGTAAACAAGTTAAAACTGTGAAACCCGCTGTCCACAGGGCTCTTGGAGATATATTTGCTAGTGGCAGTTTAACACAATTTCACTTCTCTAAAGCTGGTAAATGTAGTAAAAACTATAAAATTGCACCTGAAAAAAAGCCAAGAAATAGATAAAAGAACCTTGTAATTATTTTTACAAAGATATTTATGTCAGTTCTATTAATAACGGTGAGAAAACACCCAAGTCAACCACAGTGGTGCACAGCTGTAATCCCAGCACTCTGTGAGGCTGAAGCAGAAGGGCTGCAAATTCAAGGCCAGCCTGGACCATTTAGCCACTTAGAGAGCCCCTGCCTTAAAATAACAAAACAAAAAAGGGCTGGGGATGCAGCTTAGCACCAAGGCCCTGCATTCAGTCTCAATATCCTCCCTTAAAGAAATAAAAAATTTTAAAAAGGAGCCCAAAAGTCAAAGAGTAAGGAAATAGCTGAGTAAACTATCACATAATATAGTGGTATGTCTTCTGTCTATTAAAAATGTAAACAACCTGGGTTTTATGCCCAACACCCTAAAAATAAGTTTTAAAAAGTAAATGTAGCTGGGGATTTAGCTCGGTGGTTAGAGTGCTTGCCTCACAAGCACAAGGCCCTGAGTTCGATCCCCAGCACACACACACATAAACAAATAAATAAGAAGTACATGTAAACAAGAAAATTTGAGCCAGGTGTGATCGTACATGCCTGTAATCCCAGCTCACGGGAGGCTGAGACAGGATAGCTAAGAGTTTGAGGCCAGCCTGGGCTACACAGAGAGCCTTCCTAGCTGATAGGAAGTCTAGAGATGAAAACCAGTGCAACGATACTGCAGGTCTTACCAATGTTACACTCAAGCATAGCAAATATGAATCTCATGCCTGGTCCATGCCTGGCCCATGATGTCTCCACTGCCCGATGAGTGCACAGAGAGGCTGCAGGAAAGGGGTGCTGGTCACAGTTGGAGCCCCCGCCTCCCTCGCCCTGAGGGGAGCAGGCAGCCAGTTTTCTGGACTAGGAACCCCCTGACCTGAAGAACCCCTTGCCCAGAACACTAGGAAAGAAGCTGGTTAATAACCAAAGAAAGTTAGTGCTTCAAGTCAAAGAAGTGCAAAGACTAATTTTGAAAATAATTTAGGGGTGCAGAGTGTGCTCAGGGGCACAGCAAGTGTCAGAGAGCAGGGCCAGCGGCCCCGGTCATGGTTCAGTCCTTGGCACCATGCAAAGTAGAACAGTCGTTTAAACGCACCCATGTAGGGTATAACCCTGAGATACAGAGAAGCCAAGTCTGGTCAGCACTGAAGCACCAGTCTGGTCTAGAAATCATCTCTAATGGCCCCACTTCCCGTTGTCTGGAGTCCTAAACTTTATCTGGAATTCGATACGTAACACCCAGTTCAAGTGGAAGATGAACCCCCTTTTTATTTTTTATTTTGAAACAGGGTCTTGCTAAGTTACTAGGTTACCCAGACTGGGCTCAGACTTGTAATCCTCCTGCCTCAGCCTCCTAGAGTGCTGGGATTACTGCCATGTGCTACCATCCACCACTTAGTGTGGTTTCATTTTCACTTGATCTTAGCCAAAAGACCAAGAAGCAATGTGGTTTTATTTTCATGATAAACTCTGGATGGGTATACAATAAAATATTATCAGTGATTAGCTCAAGGTAGTGAAATTGGAGAGTGTTATTTTTGGGGTCTTCTTTTTCTTTATCTGTTGAAGATTTTTCTTTAGAAGAAACATTTGTAGAGTTTTAAAATTCTTTAAAACATAATAGTTGTAAAGCAGGCCCTGTAGCTCACGCCTGTAGCCCCACACCCAGGAAGCAGAGGTGGGAGGGTTTTGTAAACCAGGAGCTGGAGACTAGTCTGGGCAACATGGCACACGCCACGTCAGATAAGACAAAAGTACAATTGAGAAAACTTTTATCAATTGACTTTAGTTCCACACAACTAAAATTCAATGATAACTGACCAGCACACAGTATTTAAGGATCTTATACTGTTTTTAGAAACACGTAAATGACTTTCTGATCAGTTTAAATAATGAGTCTATTTAATTGTAGTGTTTTTTGAGGGGGGGCTGCTGGGGATTGACCTCATGGCCTTGCGCTTGCTAGGCGAGCACTCTACCATTGAGCTAAATCCCCAACCCCAAACTGTAGTGTTTTAATGTATTTAAAACTTCATTATGCAGAAAATATATGTGAAACCTCTACTACCTAGAATAATTTCTTAATCAAAACAATGTATTTCACAAACCTACCAGATAACGGGAGCAGTTACAGTCTTGCCTTCCCCAGAACATTCACTTCTTCCATACAAAATTCCGTCTTCTTAGCCCAATGTGGTGGCACACAATCCAGGGTTTTCTTGTGCTTCAAGAGTGGATTTGAGTGGGGAAAATGCCGTGCTAGCACAGCAGGTATGAGTGAGCCCTGGCAGGGGAGGTGGGACGTGTTAGAGCTCCAAGGGCACCAGATGACACCCTGCACCTGTGCCCTCTGCTTTTCCAGGAGCCTCAAGGGCGCTGTCAGCAGGGAACACCTGGGCCTGGAGACCAGCCGCAGGTGTAAGGTGGCAGAGGGGCGGGAGAGTGCAGTTACAGCCAGATAGCGCCTAATTCACCTTCTGCCGATGATGCTTCTCTTTGTCCTGTTTCCACAGACTGAGTCAATTTCCCTTCTCAGAGAATTGCAGGCTGTTCCTGGGATTAGGGATTTGGGTGGTCGTGGGGCTGGCTGCCTCACACATCTGCTTTCCTCTTCGAAGAATCGAAGAGAGATTGTAAATAAATACAATGACTCTCATGCTGTAAAGTAGAGCCAGCGCCAATTCGGTTTCCCATTATCTGCTCAATGGTATTTGCATGAGGGAGTACGGGAAGGGAGAGTACCAATAACACTGATGGACAGAACTTCACGCAATTCAGAAACGCTAAGGAGGAGCAGGGAGTCTTGAGTTTCAAGCCCTGACAGTTCCGGACTGAATTCTGTGAGCAGCCCATAAGAACCAAGACCTGAAGAGAGAACATTTGTGAAAGGTTGTCCACCCTGCTCCTGGCCCCACTGCTCCTACGGAAATGAGGATACCCCAAGTTTTACAAGTGGCTCTAGGCTCGGCTTTCCCAAGCGGTTATGATGGCTGTCAGCAGTCCCGCTGAGGAAATCCAGAGCAATAGCTGATGACCTTCCTGCAATGCATAGAAAGATGGTAGGTTAACTATATGTTACTATAAAATGTTACTTATTCAGATGTCCTTTAGAAACAGAGTTAAAATCACTGTTGTGAGAATATGTAGCCTCAGAACAAAGCAAAATAAGTCTTCTCTTCTTTTCCCCCCAATTTGCTGCTACTCAGTAGTAATGTGCATTTTAGCACTGTTTGTGCAAGATCGAAGATGGATTTCATGCTATTGGCATGTTTCCTCCTCCCTCCTTTCTTTTCCTCACAAAATCAAGACTCTTGGAGATTTCATATTTGGCGTATAATGTGTTAGGGTCAAACCAGACAGAAAACTAACAGCTAGTCAACAAGGCAGCCACTGTAAAGTATGGTTTTTCCTAGCAAAGTTATTGCCGTAGCAGAATGAATGTCTATTTTGCTCACTTTTTTGTGTGTGTGTGTGCTGGGGACCGAACTCAAGCCCTTGTGCTTGCAAAGCAAGCACTCTGACCACTGAGCTAAATCCCAGCCTCTATTTTGTTCACTTTTACAAGTGCATTTCCATCAGAAACCCCAAATAGTATGATCTAGACACCATTAGGCAGTTTAGCAAGACTTTCAAAGTCACTGGTCCTTAAAACAGTAAGGAAATGGGACATTTTTGGCCGAATTCCAGGGTCATCAAATGAAATCCTTGTCTCAGCCCTACCTTGTCTGTCCTGGTCTCTCGGGCAATGAGGCGCATCTGGGACTGTGGAATGTCACTCGGTGCACTACATTTATGCCTTACAGCACATCTCTAATCAGCACCATAGTTCACTGGAATGATAATTGTATTGGGAATGTAAATATGACCATAAAAATCTCCAAGTCCTATAAGATCAACAAATAACTCTCTGCAGCTACTAGATTTGGAAATGTTTATTTACTATTTTCAAAAAAAGAAAAGAAATGGGGTGTATGGAAGAATTAGCACCTCTAATTCTGGCTGGCTTTGTCCCCACAGACATTTGAAAAATATATTTCTCAGGGGGGATAGAGTATATGCTACAACATTTAAAACACATTATGTGAAAGAAGCAGTTACAAAATGCAACCAATAGTGTGATTACATGCCCAGAGAGGGAAATTCACTGGGACAGAAAGCAGACTAGTGGTTTTCAGGGGTCGGGAGAAGAGTGAATAGAGTGAGTGTTTAGTGGATTTCTTTTGGGGGTGAGGAAAACATCCCAGAAGTGGATAGTAGCAATGATTGCACAGTATCATGAATTTACTGAGTGTTACTGAGCTGTATGCACCTTTTGAAATGGTTAAAATGGTGGGTTTCATATTATGGATATCTTACCAGGATTTTTAAAAAATGGAACCAAGGGGCTGGGGATTTACCTCAGTGGTAGAGTGCTTGTCTAGCAAGTGCGAGGCCCTGAGTTCGATCCCCAGCACCCGCTCCCCAAAAAAGGAACCAAAAAGGTCTGTCTTTTGCTGAACATTTTGAATCCAAATGTGAACTTTGAAAAATTCCTGAAAAAATAAAATGAGGTAATATATGTAAAGGCTCCAAGCACATAACAGGTACCCAATATATCATAGCTATTATTATCCTAATGTATTAGCCCATACGCATTTATTTGGATTTATGGCACAATAGAATAATGGTAAGTCTCTAAAATAAGAATATACTATTTGAGAATAGTAAACAATGATATAGCTAATCTATTTTCTTTTTCTTTTTCCTTTTTTTTTTTTTAGCTATTTTCAATGCTGAGAAAGGAGAAGGAAATTACATAGAAGTTAGCATTTCACTGGCATATCCACAATCTGTTAAAGCTTTTATTGTGAAATGTTGTAAAACAATGGATTTTAAACAATGTTGGTAAGTTTCAGATGATCTTATTCCTTTTGAGGGGAGACAGAGTCTCCCTATGTAGTTCAGACGGGCCTTGAACTCACTATGGAACCCAGGCTGGTCTTGAACTCGTGGCGATCCTCCTGCCTCAGCCTACTGAGTGCTAGGATTACAGATGTGTGCCCCCAGGCCTCATTATTTCAGATGAGAAGATAATGGTTTAAGAATTTTCACCTAAGTCTATACAAGGCTGTCATGGTGTTTTTATGAAGTAAGATTATCATAGCTAAGTAAGGTTATAATCTTTTTGCAAAAAATAAATAATGGTAAAATTAACACTAATTCTTCATTTGTAAATGTAAGCAATAACATTAAAATTACTACTAATTACTACTAAATTGCTACTAATTACCACTACTACTTTGCACTAGTAAAATGACTACTGAATTTACTTGCATGGCTGACTGTAGAGTTTTCAGATTTCATGTGTGACACCAGGTCTACCCTTCCCTCTGCCAAGCTCTGTGCGGGTCTCAGTTCCAGGCCACGCCAGAGCTGTTCATTTGACTGTTGTGAGTTCATGTGACTTCAGTTAGACATAATTCATTTATTGATATACAATAGCTAATGCCACAGATGGCTGAATAATCTTTCCATTTGAGATGAGAAACCCAAGCATCTTTTTTATGTAGCAATGTGAGAAAAAGCGCTTGGCTTTAGAGTAAACTTTTTAATCAACTGGTGGATTTCTTTGTCCTTTGCATAGATGGAAATTTAAGTGAACTCTATATTTTAAGTAAAAAATAGCAAACATTTAATGAGAAATTACTACGGGTCCAGGCATTATCTAAGGACTTTGTATTAATTCATTTGCTCCTTCAAATAACCCATCTGACATTGATGTGAATATTATTCCCATCTCCCAGATGAGAAAACTGAGAGGTTGAAGGTCTGTCCAAGTCAGGACAGGAACTCAAGCAGCCACGCTTCATGGTTACAAGCTTAAGTGTACTATCCTGCCTTTCATTAATCATTTGGATTTGTTTTGATATTGGCAAACCCAAGCGCACACAGCAGCACTGGTATGCTAAACAAAGATAGAGTGTACAATCTTAAGTGCAGAGGCACTGAGCACCTATACGGTCCTCACAGTAATGAAGTGATTTCATGGTGAAACCAGGGAATTTCACAGCTAAGGGGAAATGGAGTGATGCTTTTGGATCTTACCTAACCCTTCCTACTTTTGATTGATTAAATCAGCCCCTCCAGACAAAACATTTCTTTCCTCCCTGTACCTAGCCAGCCTTAGCACTTTATCTAGCTCAGTGAGTCAACATTCCTAATATTTCTGGTCTGAAACTAAGATATTGCAATACCTGGTCTCTGTTTCTAGCTTATCTCCCTCCAGAGGAATGATCTTTGTTTCACCTGAGCCTATATTTGTCACTGTCCTGCATTAAACTGTCAATGACTCTCCACTGCCTGTGCCAGTTGTTCTCAAATCTGTACAGGAATTAGTTGTGACGATGGCTGCATAACTTAAGCATATATTAAAAACCATTCAACTACACATTTTAAATAGGTAAATTGTATGATACGTGAATTCTATCCCAAAAAATATTTTAAAAATTATAGCAAGCCAGCCGTGGTGGTGCGTGCCTGTAATCCCAGCACTTGAGAGGCTGAGGCAAGCAGATTGCCATAAGTGTGAGGCCAGCCTGGAATACACAGCAAGACTCTGTGTCCAAAAAAAAAAAAAAATTATAGGAGAATTAAAGCATCTGGAATATGGCACTTAATGTGCAACACACTGAGATGCTAAACATCAGCAATTTTACTAGCAAAAAAATAAGACTATCATACATGTATTTAATCTTCACAGTTTATTTATAACATTGAAATTCACTACTTTATGATTACACCTACAAAAGCAGCTTTGCTAAGATGATCAACAATTTCTAATGTTTATCTTTAATACTGAATTGCCGTTTGTTGGGCTGAGCATGTAGCCGTGTGGTAGAGCACTAGCCAGCATGCGCAAGGCCCTGGGTTCGATACCAGCACCACCACCAAAAAAAAAAAAAAAATTACAATTAAAAACATTTAAAACTTAGCATTAACAACACTAAAGACTTAAACTAAACTTTTTTTTTTTTTTGAGACAGACTCTCACTATGTAGTCCAGATTGGCCTCAAACTCACTATGTAGTTTAGGCTGGCCTCAAATTCACAGCAGTCCTCCTGCCTCAGCCTCCCAAATGCTGAGATTACAGGTGTGAGCCACCATGCCAGGTTTAAACTAAACTTTTTTTTTTTTTAGGTGCTGGGGATCGAACTCAGGGCCTCGCGCTTGCTAGGCAAGTGCTCTAAACACTGAGCTAAATCCCCAACCCCAAGTGATGATATTCTGATAGATTTTTGTCTTCCAGTTAAGACTGCACATTTACAGGAAAATGGATGCACCTTGAGACGACAATGTTAAGTGAAATAAATTGGACACGCAAGCTTAAATATTGTATGGTTTCTCTTACTCTAGAAACCCAACGTATAAATAATTTAAAGAGTAAAATAAAAGTCAGATAAGAAGAAACAGGAAGATAACTCTTTCGCAGTTGGGAATGGGACCAAGAGTTAGAGGAGGGAGCAGAGGAGTGAACAGAATTAAGATGTGTTATGTACGTGCACCAACCCCCCACAATGAATGTAGTCATAACGTACTGCACACGCGTGCTGATGAAATAATAATTTTAAAAAGACTGCTCCTAAACATCTGGGTTTAGAGTAACACTAAGGTTTATTGAGACTAGGCTTTGACGATTGCTGTCTTCTTAGAAAATGCCTATATTTTTGACATATCGTTAAAAACCTTTCATTTAATTTGGTGCTAAGTGACCTTTTCGCCTCCATCTTTTCCTTGCAGCCTCGTGGGCTGAGT
>PVJO010029712.1:0-5000 GCA_004026905.1 Hystrix cristata
GTATTTAAGTGTGTTTGGAGTTGTTTCTGCATCTTCTAATCTGTTCCATTGATCCTAGGGTCTGTCTTTCTGCCAGTATCATGCTGTTTTTATCACAGTAGCTTTATAGTACAGTTTCAGGTCAGGGATTGTGATGCCCCCTGCCTTGACCCTGTTGCCCAGGATTGTTTTTGCTATTCGTGGTCTCTTCTGGTTCCAGATGAAGTTCATGATTGTTTTTTCTAATTCTGTGGAGCACGTTATTGGTATTTTGATTGGAATTGCATTAAATCTGTATAGTAATTTAGGAAGTATGGCCATTTTCACTATGTTGGTTCTGCCTACCCAAGAACATGGTATATCTTTCCATTTTCTGATATTGCAGTCAATTTCCTTTTTTAGAGTATGCAGTTTTCAATGTAAAGATCTTTTACTTCCTTTGTTAGATAGATTGCTAAGTATTTCATTTTTTTGGATGTAATTGTGACAGGTATATCTTATTTCTTTCTCAGTGAGTTTGTTATTTGTATATAGGAATGCTATTGACTTCTGGGTGTTGACTTTGTATCCAGCTACACCACTAAATTTAGTTATTAAATCTAGAGCTCTTTTGGTGGAATTTTTGGGGTCTTCTATGTAGAGTATCATGTCATCTGTGAATAGTGATAGTTTAACTTCTTCCTTTCCTATCTTTATTCCTTTTATTTCTTTCTCTTGCCTAATTGCTATGGCTAATGTTTCTAGAACTATATTGAATAGTAGTGGTGATAGGGGACATCCTTGTCTTGTTCCAGATTTTAGTGTGAAAGCTTCCAGTTTCTGAACCCCCAAAATTTAAAGACCCAATCCAAAAATGGGCATCTGAAATGAAAAAAAACTTCTCGGATGAAGAAATAAAAATGGCAAATAAACATATGAAGAAATGTTCAATATCACTGGTTATTCGAGAGATTCAAATCAAAACAATGCTAAGATTCCATCTCACTCCAGAAAAAACAGCTATTATCAAGAAATCAACCAACAACAAGTGTTGGCGGGGCTGCGGGGAAAAAGGAACTCTTCTCCACTGTTGGTGGGAATGTAGACTAGTCCAACCACTATGGAAATCAGTATGGAGACTCCTCAAAAAACTAAATCTAGAGGTTCCATTTGATCCAACTATTCCTCTGCTTGGTATCTTCCCAGAAGAATTGAAAACCTCATACTATAGAGATATATGCACAACCATGTTCATAGCAACACAATTTGTTATAGCTAAGTCTTGGAAACACCCCAGATGCCCAACAACTAAGGAATGGCTGAAGAAGATGTGGTTTTTCTACACAATGGAGTACTACTCTGCCATAAAAAAGGATAGAGTCATTTGTAGGTAAATGGATGCACCTTGAGAACATACTCTTAAGTGAAATTAATCAGTCCCTCATGAGTACACATCAGATTGTTTCTCTGATATGAGAAGCCATAAGTATACATAAAGACAAAGGGGCATAATAGATACTAGGTAAAAGAAAGGTAATATTCAAAAGAGAGGAGAACTAGAAGGGGAAAAGAAGGAGGGAAAAGGGAAAAATGGAAAAATGTAAATGAAGCTGCTGTAAATAAGGAAAGAGGGGAATGAAGGGAGGGCTTGGAAAGGGATGGGGGACCAAGATACATCATGTACAGGTACAAAATAACCATGATAAATGTGATCATTATATATGCAATGTACCAATACATGTTCTTGGTAAAAAATAAAAAAAAATTCAGAAAACAAAGAGTAACCACTAGAGCACATTGGAGGTGGCCTTGAGAATTCTATAACAAAGTATCTTGGCCCTTTGTTTGGTAAGCTCAACTTCCAACTTTGGGTTTTCGAAGCAATACCGAAGGCAGGAGAATATAAGAACTAGTAAGATGATTGTAGGAATCTTAATATATAGCTCCTTAGGCTTTACAAAATACACTTTCACGTACATTCTTGGTTTGTTTCTCAGAATATTTGTGGAAGTTAGTATTTTCCCCATCTTATAGATAAAGGAGACAGATTATAGTGTCAAATTTTAGCTTAGAAAGCCAGTTTGATTGCATTGTGGGTGTTGTTTGCAAGAAGAGAAGTAGCAGAATTCAAATGAGAATTACCGGTTTTGTAGGTAAAAGAAGTAGAAATACATCCGCTAGGATCAAATGTTTTAAGTAGAAAAGTTACATTAGCATTATGATTATTTTATCAGTCCCTATCATGTAACTAAACACACAAATATGATACATATATAATCTTTTTTGATAAGAGCTTTTAACAATGTTGAGCTCCCTTTATTTTAAAAGTATTGATGAAATCCTTATTTGATTTGTGAATTGGTTATTTTTAAACAAATAAAATTAGTGCTTTTTTTTTTTTCTTGTGGTGCCGGGGGTCGAACTCAGGGCCTTGTGCTTGCAAGGCAAGCACTCTAATCACTGAGCTAAATCCCCAGCCCCAACAAATAAAATTAATATCCCATACCTCCAGTAATTTTTGCTTAATGTCGTGTGTGTGTGTTTATCTGTCTGTGTGTTCACTTCAGTCTTATAAAGCTTTTATGTCTCTATTGCAAACTGTAGTGATGAATGCAGTGATAAAACAGCTGGTATTAACTGCACTGACTCACAACTACATTTGATGGGCAGCCTCCATTTTGTATATTTGTGAGTATGAATGAGAAATCAAAACCTGCCTTGGGAATTTTATAATGAATATGAGAGAGATCCTGCCACAGGTAGTTATTAAAACGTCCCCTGAAGTCTTTCATGATGAATGATTGTGTCTGTCTTTGACCTTCCCTGAAGCTTCTGCTTTTTAAAAGAAATCTTCAATACCCCAAGCCATTTACCTATTAAAAATTTTAAAATAAATTTCTACTACTAAGTTTTAATTTGTATAATACATCTTTTGAATAACTCAATTTTATAAGTATTATGTGATGAATCTGTGTGGCTAACACCAACATTATTGTTGTGGAACTAGGCAGGTGATTATAGGAAGTTTTGTTATCTAACTAAAGATGTCCTTTAGCTTAATTTGTTTAAATTTGATTGTAGATGGAGGCAAAGGAATGAAAAAGAAGAGAGGACAAAAGGTGTGATTATTCTAAAACTTGAATTCTTTTCAGAATAAAGAGAAATGGTGGTTCCTCAACTCCTCTAGATAAAAAGAAAGAATAATTTCTAACCTTTTAGATACTGTCATCTTACCATCTCTTGTTTTCCTTTCCTTTTCTCCCTCAAATGAAATTTACTTTTTAAAATGAAAATAAATTAATGTTAACTTTTATGGTGAGAATTTAATGCTTTCCATTTAGAAGTAGTTATAGACATTTTGGTTTATTTTACAACCAAGACTAAGCATCACTGTTCTGTGTCCCTAGGCAAAGTGTCTTTGGAATGGTTAAACTTTTGAAGATTCGTACATTAAAGTCGTGTTGTCATAAATCTGTTTATATTCATATTATATCTCTCTGAATTACATAGTTTTATTTGTTACAACAATATAACAGTGCCTCTGATGTGCTTGGCTCAGCGATACAAACATGAGTATGCCAGTATGTCTTCTCTGAAGATCTTTTGGATACACTAGGAGATTTACACTGTGGGTAATAAATACCTCATAGAAATTCATATTATTATAATTGAAATTTATGGGTAGAACCAATGTGTTTCTGCCTTTGCTACCTGATATAGCAATGTTTCAACTTAGCAAGAGCATTTAAACTCAATCCCATTATGGCAGTTTATACCTTGCTCACCATTATATCCTCAGCACCTTGAAAATTATCTAGAACACAGAAGGATAAAGAGATGAATGTTACTGTAAAACAAAAGATCTTCCCTCACTGCGAGTCTTCATTTACCCTGCTGGCACATTTTATTTAATCAGTCTCTATAATCAGAAATAGTAATGTGGGAACACAAAGCCACAGTGGTTTTTGTATGAAGCATATTATAAAATTATTCTAGCAAAATTTATGCTAGAAGTTATAATTGTCATAAATTCTTTGAAGAAACTATGTTTTCAGAATTTTTCTGGTAGAATGAGTGATTTTTTTTACTTTTTTTAGGCATAGTGAAACTTTGTAGGCTTATCTTACATAGAATGAGACAAAGAAGGAAGATAAATGAGCAAAGGCAAATTACAGAGAGGCAGGAGACATCTATCATATGTGGAACTATAGATTTATCATTAACTGCCAGAATTATTAAACTAATAACTTATTTTTTAAATAAATGATTTTGCTCACTTGATTCCCCAAATATATTCTTTTATTCATGAAAAATAAAATTTGATTTTTAAAAATTAGTATTTTTTTTTTCGGGGATTGAACCTAGAGCCTTTGCACTTACGTACATCCCCAGCCCTTTTTATTTTCTGATAAAGGGCCTCACTAAATTGCCTAGGTGGGATTTGAACTTGTGATTCTACTCTCTCAGCCTCCCAGAGTTTTGAGATTACAGGTATATACCACTACGCCCAACTTGTGCTTCTGAGCAATACACTTACTCTAAATGTTTACAAAATTGTAGAAATATTTCATGTATATAAAAAATGATTTTGTGTTTTGTTTTTCAGTCATAGCCAGGATTTTTTTTTAATGCAGTAAACTTTGTAGCACAGAATTAGATTTCTGTTTTTAAAAGCACATAGACTAGCTATGCTTCTAAAGTGATGTGAAATATTTGTGATCCCAGGATGTGTGTAAGGTTTTTTTTTTTTGATGACTGACAATTTCCATTGAGTAATTGTTTTATTTTGGCAATTTAGCTAGGTAACCTAATATAAATTTAAATGCATTTGGTTTAATAGCATATTTTATCTCTCGTCTTATTTTCTAATTGAAGAGAAGGGGCAAAAGCTAAGTTTGTATGGAATTTAAATTCACTTGGATATAGTACTTATGCATATTAGTCAATATGCATAAAAAATTTTCCTATTAAGGTTTTAAGATTATTGATTGGAAAAGAGTTTGAAAATATCTTTTCGCCCCTATTTCTTTCTCCATAACCTT
>PVJO010029712.1:7500-16416 GCA_004026905.1 Hystrix cristata
AAGCAATTAGATATGTTAATATTTCCTAATTATAACATGATGGTTAAAACTACTGTAGGATTCCTGTGTATTTCAGTTTCTTTAAGAATGTAGACATAATCAAAGTAACTGTGCATATTGAGATGCCCCCACTTGTTTATTCTTCTTCATGTTTGAGAAAATACAAAATTTCATTCTGAAAGAAATCTTGGCCCTAGCCCCAACTGCTTCTCATGACTCTCCTTGTAGGTTATTCATCTATTCAGACTTTGTCTTTTTTTTTTTTTTTTCATTACAATCTTCTATTTTTGTAAGAGGAATCTTCTGTCACTGCTTGGATTGACTGTTACAACGTAGGCCTTTGTGCCTACAGTAGCCATATAAAATAATTGCCTCCCAGATATTTATTATGGAATATAATCTCACGGCTATGCAGAACTTTTGAAAACTTTACCAAGAAGAATAATATTTATGGAGGAATGCTTGAAGAATTTGTAGTGTATCTATTTCTTTTTCAGTTTAAAATCTCCCCATTAGTTAAACCTAAGTCTTATGTCTAGACTCATTGTATTGACCGTCTCTATTGATTTTACTGAATTGGCTTTTGGCCTGTGGATTGTACTTAGGGAAGACTTTGGAAAAAATCACTGTTATCCTTTTTTTTTTTTTTTTTAATAAAAAAATGATCTTAAGGGATACTTGTACAGGATTTAATCGTCTGATTTGTTTTGATTACATGAAAATCATGATCTTGCTTCTTTTGAGGTACTATAGTTGTTGGAAAACTTGAAGCCACATTTTTCAAAGTATTGTCCTTATGTTCTGTTTTGTATATAAACTTCTTTTCTGGTTCTTTCTTGTCTTGGCTCTATGTGTGTCTCTCTTTTTCTTGTCTTCTTTGTTTCTCCTTTTAAGATTTTTATCTTTCTTTATCAGAATGATATGTGAGGGGACAAATAAGAGATTATCCATATGAAATGCTTTTGACTTCTGGTGCTTGACAAAATGAAGTCCATTTAACCTATCTCTCCAAATGATTATAACTAAAACTCTGAACAGAATACTAAAAGCATTTACTTTATGGCTTGTAAATAATAGCATGTAGATTAGGAGGGAGCAGTCTCAAATTTGAAGAAGTAAACCATATGCCCTGAGTTACCACATTTTAATTTCTCTTTGCTCTCTCAGATTTGACTCAAGGAAGCCTCAATTGCGGAACTGTGCAGTGGGCAAGGGCAGGAAAACCTCTTAGAGAAAGCCCCTGTATTTCTGGCTAGAAGTTGGAGAAAGGAGCTCCTGCAAGCCAGAATGTAGGGACAGTCATTGTTTTCCTTTTTTTTTTCTTTTTTTCTTTTTTTGAATCTCCTGGCCCTTCCTTCAGGGCAACCCCAGATATTGAATGTGGAGTCCCTTTTAGTTCCTGCTCTGCCTCCTTTTTTCCTCACTGCTTTGTTTACTCCAAGAGTCATCCCAGTCATATGATATGATGGCAACACAGTAGCTTAAAACTCCAAGAAAAACAGCAACAACAACAAACTTTTTTTTTTTTTTTTTGGCCAGAAGTCTGTGAAAAGTTGCTTCTGGGTGTGAGGAGAGTATGGAGGTGCTCCCAGAAAGGAGAGAACTGGAGAGGATTCTTTTATTCTGAATATGACTGGCACAAGGTCTGGGCTCATTCCTGAGTTGCACATGGGTAGGCAGATTTAAAGCAGCATAAGATAAGCTTTGAAAACTGAATTGACACTGGGACCACATGCTGTAGAAAGTGAGGCTCAACTTTTGGTCTAAACCATACTGGGTTAATTGCTTGCTAAAACAAACCATGGAGTGAATATTCTACAGAGGATAGGATAGGATACAGAATCTCATAACATGATATTCCAAATGTCCAGGATACATCTCAAAAGTACTCAGCATTGGGAAAATGTAGCCAGTATTTAAGGGAAAAGACAACAGTTGCCAAATTAAAGATGAAATAGATGTTAGGATTATCAGATGATGATTTTAAAATGCTATTATAACTTTATATTAGAGCTACAGGTAAATAGTTTTGAAATGAATGGAAAGATAGAATTTCTAAGCAGATAAATAGAAACTGTAAAAACGAACCAAAAGGAAAATATAGAACTAAAAACTATAATATCTGAAATAAAACCTATTGAAAGGACCTAATACAGTATTAAACTGGAGATGACAAAGGAAAAAGTGAACTTGAAAATAGGTAAATGAAATAACCCAATCTGAGAATGAAGAAAAAGCAGAATGAAGCAAAATAAAACAAAACAAGAAACCCAGAGGAAGTTGTGAGACAATGACAAAATACTTCTTCTACATGTAATTAGAATTCCAGAAGTAGAAAAGATAATCTGGTAGAAAACATATTTGGAGAATTAATGACCAAAATCTTTCCAAGTTTGATAAAAGGTATACATTTTTAGAGTTAAGAAGATAGTTGAATCCCAAACAGTAAAAGAAAATCATGCCCAAACCATGTCTGGTGACATGCCTGTAATCCCAGCACTCAGGAGGCTGAAGTGGGAGGAGTGCTATGAGTTGAAGGCCAGCCTGGGCTACACAGTGAGACCCTGTCTAAAAAAAAGCTCAAACGTACCCTGATAAAATTGTCAGAAAGTGACAAGAACTGTTTTAATAGCTTGTATTTTTATGGTTCAATGAAATATTCGTTTTTCTTATGTATTATGCTTCAATATTCAAATATGCATTAATGTATTACCTATTGTACTTAACTGGGAAAATTATAAAGGAAGAAAACTTTGATTTTTTAAAACTATTATGAAGATAACTTTTTAAAAAACAGCTTTCACATAGTCTATTGAATGAGACATTAAAAGAAAAGAAATGTATTAATAACATATCTCTCCTCCAAATTTATGTGGAAGTATCTTGACAGTTGGTTGATTTAGTTGACTTTTCTATGTTAAAAAGATCAGCTACCATATATTTGTTCACATTTAGTCCAGAAATGTTTTTCTGGACCACTGAAAAGTTCCTAAAACAGTTATTCATATGTCATTACCTTATAGGATGCTTACTTTATTCTTGTTAGAAATGATTAACACTCTTTATTTGAAATTCATTTTTAGTTATTTTAACTCTGAGCTTAGCATTGAAATAAATTTAGACTCTGTTCAATTTTAATAATGAGATAAATGTTGCTTCAGTAGTTGGTTAATGATTCATTTAGTGAAAAGTTTTAATCTGAATTTTGTACTAATCACTTACTTAGCTTAAAACTAGATTTCTTAATCTCTCTTTTTGAGAACTTTAAAGTTGATTCAAGATTTTTCTTTTTTTAAGACCCTGTTGGACTGGGAATATGGCTCAGTAGTAGAGTACTTGTTTAGCATGCTTGAGGCCCTGTGTTTGATCCCTACCACTGGGGGTGGGGGTAGGGAAGGACAACCTTATTGCAGATTTTATAGTTGATCTTTATCTATCATAGTTCTTGATTTGGGTAATTAAAATTTTGTCTATATCTATGATTATATCATGGATTTGGTTCTTGATTATATATATTTGTAAAATAATTATAGATTGTGACTGGGTTAGAGCAGATAAACAAATGATCTATTGAATTTTCCCAGCTGCATAGAATCTGGCATTTTAACAAAGTCAGTGGGTGCATGTTTAATATTAATTTAATTAACTTGAAATTACATTTATTTTAATAAAAGCATACTTAGTTGTTGTCAGAATCTAAATCTTACTGATCTTTTAAGGAAAACTTCAAGTCTTATACTCTCTCATGAGGAGCGTGTCTCCAATGACCTACTTTCTCCAACATGCCCCACCTACTAATGCTTCTACCTCCTGGTAACAGCACCATCAGCAGGGACCAAACCTAAATAAGCATGTGGTCTTTGGGGACATTTAAGATTCAAACCATAACATTTAATGTTTGATAGATGCTCATTGAATGGTTTATTTAATTTTTAATAAGTCGAGCTTTCAAAAATTAAACCTAGCCTGCCACCCAGGAAAGTATTTCAGAGAGGAATCCCAGTCCAATAACCAAGAAAATTGATGTTTATTTATTTAAAATTTTTATGGAAATATCAGGTAATGGACAAAAATATAAAAACCATAAGTGATTAGGATAATTGATCCTTGCTTATATCGTCTAACTGTTAATACCGTTTTCCAAGTCTCCTAAATAGCCACTATACTTTACTGACTTCTAAAGCTATTTAGAAGTTTTGCCTGTTTTTGAACTTTATATAAATGGACTCATTTTATGTATAATATTTTCTCTTGGGCTTCTTTTGCTCACATTGCTTGTGAGATTCGTTTATGTTGTTTCAAGTAGCTCTAGTTAAATACTGCCTAGTACCTGTAATAAAAAAACATACTACAGTCTACCCGCTTTCTTGATGGTGGGCAGCTGGGCTATTTCCATTTTGGTATTAGAAAGAATGGACTAGAAACTTTTTTCTACATGTCTCTTTTGCCTGTGTGCATCCATTTTTTGGAGTATATATTTAGGAGTAAAATTATTGGGGTTATAGGATATGGATATGTTCAATCTACGGTGAGATTGTTTTGCAGAGTCTTTATACTCATTTTAATTCCCACCAGTAGTGTGTGAGAGTTCTCTGTGCTCCGTATCCCTACCAGCAATTTGATATTGTCATTTATTTTAACTTCAGCCATTTTGGTGGGTATTATAATAGCATGTATTCCCTTGGGTTTTAATTTTATTTCCCTAGTGACTAATGAAGGTGAACATATTTACATATTTTAGTAGGCCATTGGGATAGTCTCTTATTTGAAGTGTCTGCTTAAATCTCAAATCTCATTTATTTTTTATAGTAGGTAGTTTATGTTATATTAGGTTTCTTAAAGATTTATAGCAATTTTCAAGTTTTGTTAATGTATTTTGGTTGTGAGCTCTTTGTTAATATTATTTCAAGTATATTCAGCCTTTCCCTGGCTTGCCTTTTCACTTGATTGATTGATTGCAGTACTAGAGGTTGAATCCAGGGCCTTCACAGAATCCAGGGCCTTCACACTTAGCTACATCCCCAGCCCTTTTTAAAAAAAAACTTTTTTAAAATTTTATTTTAGACAGAACTAAATTGCCCAGGCTGGGCCCAAACTTGGAGTCCTCCTACTTCAATTTCCAGAGTGCTGGGATTAGCCTTTTCAGTCTTATAATGGTGTCTTATAATACATAAATCTCCTTTTTTTTTTTTTAATTTTTGAGACAGGGTCTGATTATACAGTTCAGACTGGCCTTGAAGTCACTGTTTAGTTCAAGTTGGCCTGCTACTTGTGGCAGTCCTCTTCTTGGCCCAGCCTCCAAAGTGCTGGGATTACAGGCATGTGCCACCACACAATAAGTCTTCTTAATTTTAAAGTAATTTTCCTTTATGGTTCATGTTTTGAGAGGGAGTGTGTGTGTGCGTGTGTGTGTGTGTGTTAAGAATTTGTTATCTACCCCAAGATGATGAAGATAATTGCTTAGAAACTATCATGTTACTTTTAACTTTTAAATGAACAAGAAGTTTTGTTTTTGTTTTTGTCTTTTTTCTCTTTAAAAACAGTCATCCAATTGACCTATTACTACTTATTGAATAAATAAGTACTGTTACTACTTACCTGTTACTTTCTTCCTTTTTTCATTGTTCTGTAGGGTTATCGTTGTCCTAAATCAAGTGTCTACACATGGACACTATGTCCACTATGTCCATGGATCCTATGGATTTTCTGTTCTGTTTCACTGGTGTCTTAGTCACTTTCCTTGTCACTGGGACATGATACCCAACACTCACAACTTAAAGAAGAAGAGGTTTATTTATTATTTTTTTTTGGTTCTCTTTTTGGGTTTTTTTGGGGTTTTTTTTGGTGCTGGGGATCAAACTCAGGGCCTTGTGCTTACGAGGCAAGTGCTCTAACCACGGAGCTAAATCCCCAGCCATGAGAGGTTTATTTTAGTTCATGATTTAGGCCCAGGCCAGCTGGCTCCAAGTCAGAATGGTCTGGCAGAGGGCCATGGTAGAGGAGAGCTGCTCATAGTTGGTAAACAGGAAGCACAGAGTGAAGGGAGGAATGGGGAAAGGAGATAAGCCATTCCAGGCCTGGTCCCCAGTGACCTGACTCTTCTAATCAGGCCCTACCTAACTGTTTATCAGCTGTACTTCTTTCATAATCCAGTCATACTCCAAACACATGAGGCTTTGGGTACCATTTTAGATCTAAACGATAACATTTGGTGTGTTTGTCCTTTTCCCAAGAGCACACAGTCCTAGTCTATTGCTGTTGCTTAAATTAAGCCTGTTAGAAACTATTATTAGATAAGAGGAAGGGAACATGAGTAAAGAGGAGGGAGGTCTAAGGAATAATAATGGGGAAATGGGTGTGATCAGAATGTTATGTGCCTCTCGCCTTGCCCACCAGTGACCTCGCCATAGGTCCAGAGCCTGCCTGCACCTCAAATCGGTGCATTCCTGCGCCCCGGACTAGTGCAGGCCTCGCCCCACCCACCAGCGAACTCATCGCAGGTCCAGGGCCTGCATCTGCACTTCGGATCGGTGAGCACCTGCACCCCAGACTGGTGTGGGCCTCACCCCCCTACCGGCAACCTCCTCATGGATCCAGGGCCTACCCTTGCACCTCGGATCAGTGAGCGCCTGTGCCCCAGACTGGTACTGGCCTCACCAGCGACCTTGTTGCAGGTCCAGGGCCTGACCTCACACCAGCGTGGTCAAAATCCACTAAGATGGGAAAGATCTAGGATTGAAGAAACCATGGACTCTGTCTTCTCGTGCTATTTTTTTTTTTCTTTTTCCTTCTCTTTTCCAAGTCATTGATACCAAGTAGAGCCAACCATACCTATGTCACTGAAGAAAGTTCTGGAGACATAAAGAACACAAGAGCCAAGAACTGCATATACCTAGAGGACATGGATAAGAACAGACTTTTCCTAGGAAAGCATTGATACTTGTCTTAACGTAACCTCCCACAAACAAAATATAAAGTCAACGCAGAGAACAAATTAAAAGGGGGAAATATAAATATGTACAGGTCTCCAATTAGTGACAGTGAAAAGAAAGACCTCTTAAAAAGAGCTAGAGACTATGAAAACTCACTACAACACAGAAGTAAAACACAACCCTAGACTCCCAGCCCACCCAGAACAAATCCAGAGGACAATGAAATAGAGGAAATCAGAAGACATCCAACTAAACTTTCAGAAATGGTAGCAGAAGTTAAAACAGATTGGTGAGGTTATAGAGCACATCAGACCAGAAATAATTGCCCAAGTTAAAAAAGAGATGACAATCATAATGAAAGACCTGCTTAATGAATTAAAAGTAGACACAGATAAAAAACAGGAGCTTAGAAAAATGATGGAAAATTTGAACATTCAACTCAGTAAAGAAATGGATGCATGAAACAGATCCAAACAGATATCCAAGAAATCAAAAACTCTCTTGAAAGTATAAGCCGTAGATTGAATGAAAGTGAAGATAGAATCTCAGACCTAGATGAAGGTCTGCAATTAGTGACAGTGAAAAAAAAGACCTCTTACAAATACCTAGAGACTATGAAAAATCACTACAAGAGCTGCAAGATGACTCAAAGAAAAACAATATAAAAGTGATTGGAGTGACTGAAAAAGGAGACAGTGCGAAGGATCTAAAAAGATTATTTACAGAAGTAATGACAGAAAACTTCCCAAGCGTGAGAAGAAAACTTGACATACAGATAAGTGAGGCATACAGAACCCCACTTACCCATGACCAAAATAAATCTACACCAAGACATATAATAATCGAGGTTCCTGAAATTGAGCAGAAGAACAGAATACTGAAAATTGTTAGAGATAAAAAACAAATCACCTATAAAGGTAAACCTATCAGAATCACAGCAGACTTCTCAACCTTAAGTCAGGGAGAGCCTGGTGCAAAATATTTCAAGCCATAAAAGAAAACAGTCTCCAACCCAGGTTGATGTACCTGGGCAAACTATTTTTCAAATTCAACAATGAATGAAGGTACTTCCACGACAAAGAACAACTGTAGAAATTTATGACCTCCAAACAACCTCTACAAAATATTTTGAAGGATATCCTAGAAAAGGAAAAAGGAAACTACAATTACAAGAACACTAATAAAAAGAATCCACCAAGCAAGACAAGCAGTTGAACTGAGGTGAAACACAGAACCAACAACAGAAAAGATCTATGACAAAGATAAGTCAATACATAACAGCTGTAACTGTCAATGTAAATGGTCTCAACTCACCAATCAAAAGAAACAGACTAGCAGAATGGATCAAGAACCAAGATCCATCAATATGCTGCATACAAGAGAAACATTTAACCCAAAAGGAACTTCATAGACTAAAAATCAAAGGATGGAAAACAACATTTCATGCAGCAGGAACCCAGAAAAAAGCAGGGGGTAGCTATCCTAAGCTCAGACAAAGTGAACTTCAAACCAAGACTGATCAAGAGGGACAAAGAAGGTCATTACATACTTCTTAAGGGAAAATTCCAAGAGGAAGAAATAACAATCATTAATATTTATGCACCAAATAGTGGAGCACCTAACTACATAAAACAAATATTAAGGGACATGAAAAATAAACACTAACACATTTATAATGGGAGACATCAGTATACCCCACTGTCACAAATACACATATCAATTAGACAAGAAATTAACAAAGAAATACCAGAACTGAATCAAATCTGTTAACAAATGGACTTAGCAGATGTCTACAGAGTGTTCCACCCCACAACAGCAGGATAAACATTCATCTCAGCTGTACATGGTACGTTCTCCAAAATGGACCACAAACTAGCTCATAAAGCATGTTTAAATGTAAGAGAATTGAAATTATCCCATGAATACTGTTGGACCATAGTGCAGTGAAATTGTAATTCAGTGGTAACAGAAACAAACAAAAAAA